>OENM01000320.1:27206-101306 GCA_900239745.1 Rotaria magnacalcarata | reverse complement strand
TCTAATCGTTCGAGTTGCCGTTCTAATTCTTTTTCGTGAACTTCTAATATTTCTCGTTGTTGATCAGGTTCCTCTTCAAATTGTTCCCGTTGATTGTGCAGTTCTTCGAATCGGCGATCTAGTTGAATTAATTCATCTTTTTGACGTTGAATTGAACCTTGTAATTCTTATAAACGAGTAACATTTTGTTTTTCTTCTTCTTGTATGCGTTTTTTTTCAGTTTCAAAACTTTGTAATTCATTCATTACACGCATCTTTTCTTGTTTGAATTCTTTAATATTATTGCTAAGGACTGAAATAACTTGCTTTTGTTTTTGTTGATCATCAAATATTTCTTCAGCAGCACCGTTATTCGTTGTAGTACGATAAGACATATTTAGAATTATGTAGGTGATGAATATATTCTATACCTGGCTAACCGCATGTATGTAAAACTTTTCGTTGTTTTAATGAAGGTTGATAATGTTGTACTCATTTTTATATTCGCTTCATACTTTATTAAGATTGATTTATTTTAATGTGACGTTTCACTATAATGTACAACTTCTTCAGATATACAATTCTTTGTACACTTTTTTACAATTTAAACTATAATTAAGATCATACCATCCTATATCGACACATATTGTAAGAAATAAAACAGGCGTAAACAGGTTTAAATTTAGACTAGTTCATTCACGTTTTTCTTGCTTTAATCTTCTTTACAGTTAATAGTGATATGGAAATGAATTTTCAATCCCAAACAATTTACTACTGTCGTGTTCCGTATTACTATTAACTGCAAAGAAGACCAAAGGAAGAAAAATGCGGATTAACTAGTCTAAATTTACATCTTTTTACAACTGTTGTATCTCTTACACTAGGACGACATAGAATTGTATAGTCTTAATTATAGTTCGAATTGTGAAAAAGTGGACATCGAATTGTATATCTGAAGAAGTTGTAAATTACAACGAAACGTGACATTAAAATAAATAAATATTAATAAAATAGGAAGCGAATATAAAAATGAATACAAAATATGTAAAATTTAACACTTGAATTCAACTCAGTTTTTAATTTTCAACTTTAGAGTTGCAAGTTTGCACTATCTATTACCAAAGAACACGGGTACCCTTCAATACAGAATATCACGAAGACACAAATACTTGAAACTTGAAAACTTAATTGAATTCAAATTTCAAATATGACACTACTGATGGTGTTATAGCCCAATGTAGTCAAAATTATGATAAATACACGATACTGCTATCTAAAAGACAAAGATTCAAACAGATTCTTCATTTTATCTTGCTATCTTCGAATGAAGAAAAAACCTGCTACTTGCGTTATCTTGTTTCCCGTGACGAACTCAAAGGAAGGATTTCAGGGATCTTTNCCCCCCCCCCCCTCCCAAAGAAAAAACTTGGTTGCATCATTGCTTGCCTAAGTCTTCATGAGATAAGAATGGGAAAAAACAGACTTTCTATTCTCTTATCTCACTGGGTATAAATTACCTATGAAAAGAACATTTTATATCATCAATGCTATCTGATCCGCTCGGTTTTCAAGCATCTACGCAATAACACTTATCTAAGAGAGAATAACGTCTTTAAGTAAGGAAATTTCATTTTTACATTCACTAGATTATCATAAGAACAAGTCAATTCATTGAAACAAATCAGTCGAATTCTCATGGAATGATATAATATAATGAGCATGTTTGATTTCCTCATATTGAGCCTTTTAAAATTTGCGTAGATCATTTCGATGTGCGCTAGGTACACTAATTGTTATATGCTAAGAGTTCTCTAAAATTTGATCAATGAGAATTTCGTCAGACGAGTTTAACAATGGTGAAAGTCAGCTGTAATTTGGAAGCTTTTGAAATTACAACTGAATGTAGGCCACATCTTCAAGCTTTCACAATCATCTAAATCTGTAAGAACTTATAACAATATCATTTATTCAGTGGATATAAGTATATTATGGATATTAAGGTTTCGATCTCTCTGGTCGAACAAGGACAGTCGTTTACTGCATTATATGGAGAAAAAACAATCGTTCCTAATTCTTTTGCAGTGTTCGGATGAAATCTTCGTATTTTACCGTATATGGTTGTATTTCTCTGTATACGACACGGCACTATACGATCGTAATACTGAGCTATGTATTACGTCCTAATACAATCATATACGGAAACAAACGAAACATTTTCTGTTATGGCTGTGGGTGGGATATCGATGTAGGTCTGAGTGTTAGTGAAATGTATAGTGTAACCCAGACCCTTCTAACGCGTTGATCTCATTTATTTTATGTAAAAATATCTGTTGTCGAGATTTTGTCAAACGTTTCACTCGAGCTGCAATGATAAATTGATCTAATCTACGTTACTTTTCTGTTTTAGATAATTATGAAAAAGAAATCAGTTTTGACATTTGTTTAAACTATTGTCAATGGAACGAGAAGACTCGTCTGCATCTTTTCAAGTATCTTCATCACATACTTCTCTTACTTCTGAAAATCCAAATCTGATGAATTCCAATAAGGCTGAAATCGACACATTGTCTTCATTAAAACCATTGGAAAATGAATATCCAAAAAAAATAATTGAATTACTCGATTTGGATGATTCGTCTGAATCAAAAATAATTGCTGAACAATTAATGATTAAAGGAAGACAAGCTTTAAAAGAGTATAAAGATGATATAGCATGTAATATATTTAGAAAGCAAATGAGTAGCGAAAAAAGTGAACTGCTAGAAATCTTAAAAGATTATGTACAACAACAATGGCACGAAATAATTACGGAAGAATGGTTTCTGAAATTTCTTGAAGAACAAAAACTACAATCAGCAGAGCTCTACGACCAAATATTGACACGGAGCGCAGAATACGGTTCGAAATTTATCAAAGACAATGCATTATTATCATTAACACTTCAGTTTATTTTCGAATTTCGTGATGAGACAATGGAAAATGATGGTTTATTCGATAGCATATGGAGCACATTGATCACTAAAGGTCTTGAAGGCCTCCAAGATTTTAAAGACGATATTGCTGTAAACGTTTTGGAAGAGCAATTAGAAAACGATCAAAGCCCTTTAATTATGGCTTTACGTAGTTATTTTGAAAAACCGCTGAAAGATTTATTTAAGCAACAAGAAGTCAATATCAATAGATTAGATATATTTGAAAAAGCTCTAGGTTGTGCTGTACGAAATGGCTGGTGGGAAGGCTTACATAACAAGAAAGTAACTGATTATATTGCGAGAAATAAATTCAATAAATTGATTGAAAAATTAAAGGAATATTTTAACAGTCAAGAGTTACCGATACCCGCTGAATATATTTCGATTAATATTTTGGACAACAAAATAGACAATGCTGCTAATTTGAATTCAACTCCCAATGCATCTATGTTGACCGATACACGAGTTATGACGACAACGTCTGATTCACTTATTGATGAAAGCGCCATCGCTTCTTCTAACACTTCAAATAATGACAATTCAAATCATAATGCTTTACCAAGCTCAACAGTTATCGTTAAGACCGATGATTTACGACAGCAAAGAGCACGAGAGTGTAAACGAATCACTCTATGTATCAATGAGCATAAAAAATTACAATTATCAGATTTGGTTGAAGCTGGTGAATTGAGTTATATCGAGAAAAAGCTTGATCAAGTCTTAGATAATATCATTGACGATTATCGTTGTGAGCGGAATTTTTCATCATTTATCAAGGCTTGTCTCACACCTATCATGTATCTATTAAAACGACACCAAAATCTCGATGATTTTACTGAAAGTTTATTTTACAAATATTCTCAAGTTGATTCTTCACTTCAAGAATCAAATTTAAGTCTTCGAATGATTTTGCATGTCCTCTTGCTCAATTCGGATTTATCATTATTTCGAAAGATTATGTCATTACTTAGTAAAAGGAATCCTGTTCCATTTGTTCAACCAGCATTGACTAATGACAAAACATCATATCAATTTATTTCTGATATAATTCATGTATGGGATTATTCAATTCCAACTGTTCTTTCTTTTGGTATCGGTCCATGTCATGGCAAATCGACAATCATCAATTCAATCTTTTTCTCGTCGTTTGAACAATCTATGCCAAGTATCTATTTTGAAAATACAATCGATATTGATTTCGGTTATAACTTTTTACCCCGGCGATTAACAAATATTGCTGATACTCATGGTCCAATGATGAAAACATTACTAGAACAAATTCATGAATTATTTGATGGATTTCTTATTCATGTCGATTATTTATTTCTTCTAAATAATAATGATTGTATTGATGATTTCTTAAATGTGATTAAAACCGACAGTAAATATCGATTAATGATTGTTCGAGACGTTCCAAGAGATCAGCATAATCAATGTAATACTCTTTTATCATCGAAATTCAGTGGGATCGATATATTCATTTTACCTGACATCGCTGATCAAAATAAAAAGGAAAATAAACATTTTATTCTAACATTACGTGATAAAATTTGGGAAAAACTTCCTAGTAAATGTTGTCACCATATAGATTATTTGAAAAATGAATTGAGATATTTGATGGATGATGAATACAAGAATCGTTTAAATCAGATGTATACAATTATTGTGCCATTACAGCAAGCTTTCATAAAAACAGCTACTGATGAAAGCATGGTCCGACAATATTTTCCTGAATATTTAAACTTTGTTGAATTGTGTGAATTACAGTTAAAATTAGCACGTTTCAATTTCTATGGTAATGAGAATGACAATGTTGTTAATGATGTGCGATGTAAAATATTTCAATGCAAAAGTTACAATGAGATAGTGTCACAAGAGCCGAGTCTCATTTATAAACTATTTCGGAAAGTTTTAGAAACGCGAAATATGTTAACCTGCTTGGAATTATTAACAGATGAATTAAAACAAGATCGTGTAAAATTAGTATCGACTACTGATATGGCTAAACAATTACCAATTCAACAAAGTTTATCATTAGAAGTTCTTTGGCGTAATGCAATTGTTTGTATTCAACGTGCATCAGAACATGATCAAAAATATCTTCAAAAACAATATTATGAATACATAAAAGCTGGTTTTCCATTTGAAATAGTTGATGGTGATAATTTTTATTTTCAATATTCATTTTTAGTCAACGCTCTAGAACCATTTCGTGACCACAGAACATTAGTTATTAGTGTTATTGGACCACAGAATTCTGGAAAAAGCACCTTATTAAATTACATGTTTGGTTCTCTATTTGATGTTCGCGATGGCCGATGTACAAGAGGTATTTATGGTTCATTGGTCAAGACCAATCGAACCGATTTTGAATATATCATGTTGATTGATACTGAAGGTTTATTAGGTGTTGAACGAGAAGATCCTGAATATGATCGCCGTATTGTTTTATTTTGTTTGGCGGTTTCTCATTTAGTCATTGTTAATATGGTCGGTGAAGTCAGTACGACCTTGCAGACGATGTTAACATTATGTACTGATTCATTAGAAAAAATCGGTGTAACACGAATTCCACAGCCAATTGTTCATTTTATATTAAATCAAAAAGCCGATTTAAATATTGAAAATAATCAAGCAGCAATTGATCGAATTATTTCGGATTTGAAAAAATTTGGTTTAGGCCAATCGATTGAGATTCGAAAAGAAACATTTCATACACTTCCATCTGCTTTTAAGAAAGAAGGACATACAGTAGCATCTAATTCAAAACTACCCAATGCTATTAAAACATCACCAGAATTTATCGAATGTGTACAATTATTATGCGGAGAAATTATTCGTTCAGCTGAACCATGTTTAGATCGAGCAAATGAATTTTTTGATCCTTTGCAATGGCTATCATCATCGAACACTATTTTTGATACATTACAAAAATTTTCTGATCTTACCTATTATCGCGATATTCATGAAAGACGTTTAGATAATGAATTACGTGAACATATACGCAACGATTTAACCAAGATTTTTTCGGTTGATTATCGGGATGAATTAATAGTTGAATCTTCACACAACAGTGAACAGGAAGTCAACCAATTATTTCTTGTTAAACAAAATAAAATTCAAGAAACAGCTCGAGAAAATGTCGAAAAGCTTTTTAAATTATTGAAAGTACCTGATACACTTCGCCAACGAAGTCGACAATTTATAATGGTACAAATAACTGAAATGTTCAATGCTCTGCGAACTTCAACAATTGCAGCGAATGAAAGAGAAAAAGTAAAATTAATCGTTCGGAATGGTGAAGGTGACTTACAAAAATTAATTGAAGATACGATTCAGAGTGGACAACAAATGTCATCGGATGTAGCTTCGCAAAAATTTGATCAAATGTTTAATAATACGATTCAACATATTGAGAAAAAATTTGTTCCAAAAGATCGTTTAGATCAGGCCATTAAACATATCTACACAAATTATAGTATCTATGAAAAAGAATGTCTACTGGAATATCCATATATTACTAATCATCACCCCCTGTTATCTGCTATCAATCATCGTCAAGCTTCCATTGCTCAGGTAGAAGATGAAGTAATTATGCACTTTACAAATGTTGGTTATCGAGATAGTTCATTTACAGCTTATAATTTCAATCCCACCACACATTATTCTCTGGATATTATAAAAAATCTGGTCTATTTAAGCAAAGAATTATTAGAAAGAGAGTTCCTTACATTTGTCGATCACACGAGCCCATACGTCGATAAACATCAACGAAAGGATGGAGATCGACATAAAAATAAAACTTTTATACAGCGAGGAGTCAATTATGTAGTCTCAGCACTCAGTGGTAACAAAGATGACAAACAAGTACAACAGTCAAGTGTAACCAGTCCCGATCAATTTCAACTGAAAATCAGAAATGCAATTCTAAATCAAAAACCAATGTTATTAAATAGAACAAGCGTAGATGAATGTCATATGTACTTTGGAACATCGAAAGTGTTTAAAGAAATTTTTGTACGAATAGTGAAAACCATGAATGGAGTTGGAAATGATAAGTTAAGGCAAATTCGAACAGAATTAATACAAAAAATTGTTGGTTTAATCAATTCATTGATAATTGATGTTGATAATGAATTAGCTCCATTTTGTTTAAGTTTATCGCGTCCGTTGAAATCGACATTTCATACTTGTGCAATCGTTTTGCTTACCAAATATTATTATGATGAGCAAATTAATCATTTTACTCAAACTTTATCGACATTACAGGCGAAAAAAAGTGATTTAAAAAAATATTTTATTAGTATGGTTGTTTCTAATGCTTCAGTTGATGAAAATTATGCTATTAATCTTGGAAAACAATTCAAAGAACACTTACTAAAATTATTTACTGATGAAGGGCAACAGATCATCAATATAGAATTAAAAAATTATGATAGGCTCAATCGAAAATGGATACAAGACTGTTGTGACGGGCAACTATTAACTCATAATGACACTCGATGGCATTTAGATTATATTGAAAATCCAACAAAAATTATTGAAGAACTTTTTAATCAGCTATGGAGCAATGTTCAAAAATTAATTGATCAAAAATTAAATGATCGAAAGTCTTTCTATCTTAATATACTAACAGAATTCTTTTATATTATACAAGGTTAGTTGATTTGTTTTAGTTAATTTAATGCAGTACTTTGGAAATTTGATGAATCTTAAACAACTGTAAGAAATGTTTTCTAATACACAAATCTACTTATTTATCAACCCAATATTATGTCTGTCAGATTATCTCCTCAATATTGTAATATTCATATAGAGAAATATATAGTTTAACTGAAAAAGTTTGTTAGTGCAGCTTTTTTTAGGCTAAAGTGCGACACTAACATACACTCCGTAGGCTTACTAAGTTAATGCAAAATAGTTTGAGTGAAAAACCTACCGTATTTTCTATGATCTATAATAAGGGCAGAGTCTATTTATTTATGTCTGTAATGGACAAAACCTGCGTTTTTTCGTATTGTCTGTAGTAAAAATAAGGAACGAATAGTAGCCTATCTACAAAATTCTAGGTAATATCTCATAAGTAGAGAAGCTTATCTATCCGAGAAAGTTCATAAAAAATTAACGATTTCGTTCTTCATAGGCATATTGGATACAGTGACTCGATTCGGTGCAGCTGCTAAATTCGTCAATGATATATTGATATCTGCAGAAACGAATTCACTAGACGCTAATGAGAATTTGATTAATAAAAAACATTGTATGGCTATTTTATTCTTTGAGTTTTTTACGCAACAAGCTATACCTACATTGCTCACAAATAATGGAAAAGAATATAATTTAAAACTTGATGTTCTTAGTGCCTTTCAATTACTAATCAAACAAAGAAAACCGAGTGCACACTTATCGGCTATCGTACAGTCACTTGCAGCTATCAATAAAAAAATCTACATTGGTAATTTTTTTACATTCTTGCAAACTTTACTGAAAGAAAAAGATAAACTTCTGGATGATTTGAATCGATGTAAAAGTGATTTTAAGAGTATCGATACTCAAGATACATATACGTGTCTATTGGATAAAGTACGTGGTTGTCCAGATTTATGCCCATGTTGTAAAAGACCATGTGATGTTGATCATACACAAGTCAAATCAAAACCAGGTTCAGAATATAATGAACATCGTTGTTTATCTGGTCATACATTACGTGCTATGAATGGTTACAAATTTGAAGTCACTGAAGAAGCTTCCTTATTAATGTGTGAACAAATCAAAGATGATCAAGTGATTGTCATCGGCCCCATGCGGTATCAATGGTCACAATTCAAAAAAAATCATCCAAATTGGGTATTTGATTCCACAATGAATGATGATGAATTAAATCGACTACATGGAAAATTTTTAACAGTTTGGCAAAGAATTGGACCACACCTTTGCGAAAAATTTCAAATAAAATATGTAACACACAATACAGCTCAAAAAATTGTTCCTGAGCCTTTTCATTATATTTTACTTTTGGATGGATCAGGATCGATGAAGGGTGAAAAATGGAATGACCTTATGAAAGCTGTTAAAGAATTCCTAAAACTTCGTAATGCACTAAAAGTCCAAGATCGTATTACAATTATTGTTTTTTCGGAAAGAACTGAAATTGTCTATTCAGATGAAAGAATTCAGGATATTAATGTTGATCGTATTTTGTATCATGGCGGTGGAACATCTTTTCATTTTGCATTTGAATGTGTCAATAAATGTATAACTCAGACAAAACAAAAAATTCTTCCGAATTCTGTTTATGCTAATTGTGCTATTATATTCATGAGTGATGGAGCAGCTCCTTATCCTGAAAATGAATTGAACCTCATATTAAATGATTATGATACGATTATTAAACGATTCTGGACATTCGCACTGGTTGATGATATGATCATTAAACGACTTGGGACAACGTCACTTGCTAATAATCAATCTTCATCGATGCAAACTTTGGAACAAATTAATGAAAAAATGAAAGGCTCATTTTTTGATATCAAAGCATCAACTGACTTAGTTCGTGCTTATGCTGAAGTCGCTACCATTGACACTAGCATTCAAAATCAATGAAAAACTTCTCCATGACATGGTTTGATCCATGTTACTTAATCTTTTCAAAATAACTCCCACTAAACACAATTTTTCTTGATATCCTTTCATTTTACTTTGAAAAATATGTCTAATGGGCCTAAGAAGCAAACAATGTTTAACATGATGTTTCAACGCGTCCTGTGTTCGTTATATTATTTGTTGTTTATCATTAGCTGAATAATTGAAAATAACACAATGTTTTAGAGAATGTTTGCTAGGGCATAAGAACATGACAGTGAGTAGCAGGGAAATACGAAAATATTCCTTCGGTATGATTTATATCAATCATTACTACAACAAAGCTACTCACATGAATACTTCCATCGAGGATCGATGTTCTGAAAAATATATGCGAAACTGCTCATTTTTATGACACATCAGAGTTAAGGGCTATCAAATATAGTTTTATCGAAGTGATAAGAACACATCATGGTGAAAGCAATTTTGTTCATCGAAATTACTTGACATTTGTATTCGTAGATATGATGCATAAAAATGAAAGAAAGATAATGTATTGAAGAATTCTTTATTTGTCTGCGCGAAAACGAAAACTACCATCCATAGGAAGCGTATACAAAAGAATCGATTGGCACGTAGTAACGCTAGTAGGAAAAGATCAGTTTCAATTGAATGATAGAAGATTATAAAATCAGTCACAGGGTTCACTGGGTCGGGTATCCATTTCATCATCCCTATCATCATCCCTATTATGATCATTGCTGTAATAATCTTTCGAAGAAGATTCTTTAGGTAACATAGCTTCGGTGTTTTTAATTAGTTCATTAATTTCTCTCGATTGTCTGGTTTCTAACACCACCTGTGGAGCATCAGTTTCAAGCTGCTGTTTTATTTTTTCGTACTGATACCAGAGCCTCTTAGCCCAATGTAAATGTTTCAATGCACCTTCTATATTATTATCTTTAGGCATTCTTTCGCCTCGTTCACGAAAATATATTGAAATATCACGTGTCATACGTTGCAATAAATCCGAATCGAAATCAAATATTAGAACGTAGTCGGCATATTTGGTCGCCCAATTTCCATGATATCTTGTATTATGACAGAAAATATATATCGATAGGTATGGTTCATCGGTGATAAGATCAGTAAATATATGCCTGTAGCGTTCAACAACTTTTGGTACGATTTTCTCTCCCATTAGTCCAGAAGTAATAAAGAAGATGCGTTTGTCTTGATTCTTTTCAAAAGCTTCGAGGCAAGTTTCCTCGTCAGTAAATGCTTGCAGAAGAAAGATGACACCTTCGAATTCTATCGTTCTTGGAATATCACTCACGACTAGATTGTCATAATCTTTATCCGTAAGCATGGTCCAAGTTTCACAGCGCGGATCAGTATTGCTTCCAAAGGCTTTTTTCAAATGTTGATATTCTGCAGGGTTGGCAATAGCAGGATCAAGCCAAAAGATCATATGATTTGGTTTCTCATCGTCATAGTTTGCAGGTGTATCAGCTGGAGATGCAACTCTTGTCATCTAGAAATAGCTGAAATTTCAAAGTATATCTATAAATCGAAATCAACCGAAATAGATACTATATTCAAAAGGATTAAAATCTGTTGTGAACAAACATTAGTGACAAAATTCTTCGTCTCAGTAGTTAGTAACGTTATGTTAAGTTCTCAATTGCGAAAGCATTTTTCCCAATAGACTGTTATCATTCAATTGCCCACGAGAATTAGACAAAAGTTTTTCTTTTGTGATTTAATTTCTGGAGTTACTATCTTTTTGCTTCAGTTTCACCCGATCAGTCTGAATCATGAAGAGTATAGATGATCTAATTCTTACGACATATGAGGGTTAAAGTCACTAAAATTATGTTAAGTTTTAATTCTATAGCAGTGTATCCTTATCGGGATAATTGCTTGTCATGGAACTTTTTCTCGTTCAAAATTTCCCAAAATATTTTTGACATCTAAGTCAGAACTTGTTTTGCTTGCTCAAACTTTGACACATTTCTACTAAGCAGACGATATGTTTTATCGTGAACTTTACACTTATAGGATAAAAAATAATCTCAAGAAAATTATGATCAAACACTTGTGTGTGTCGATTTCGCCAACTTCAATCGTGTGATTATGGATGTCAGTCATTACAGGGACACCTAGAATTAGAATCATGATTACTGTTAATCGTTTTTTCGTGATTATTGCGTTAAAAATAAAAATAAAAATTACTCACCACATCTATTTGTAGTTCAAAATGGTGATCTTGTCGCTACGATTTCTTTTCTTGTTTCTCTGTTTACTCAAAAACAGCCATGTTATGCTTGACAATTTTTGCGTTCTGCCATCAGCACATGATTCAAAGAAAGAGTAAACTGAAATGACTGCTTAACATTTTAAGTTAACTAACACATATTTAGAATGCAAATTTTATTATTTGTAAGGCAAACATTGTGTTTGCCTCACTGCTTTACACACATATGGTTCGCGGAAAGAGCAACAAACGTTGTTATTTGCTGAAATTCAATGAAATGTTTTCGCTGAATAATTGCATTTTGTCCACGAAAACTTAAACTATATTTTCCTGTGTTTCCTTTGAGGACTGTTCTACTAGAAAATTTAAGTTTTATAGATATGAATAATAATCAAGGATCACCTCAACATGCATATGCTAATCAATTTAATTCGGAACATAGTTGATTAATACGAGTGTTACAAGGAGACGTGGGCAACGTTTAAGAGAATCCAGCACTCTTACACATAGACGCGTTTTTTCTAGCTAAGAATTATGGTTTAGCGCAAACAGGTGCATATTTTTCTTTCACTGAAAAATTATTTTCTATCTTATCAGCGTTTTTCAAAAGTCAAACATATTTTCTACATTGAACTTTTCATCGGTATTAGATTTACTTTCCTTTAAAACTGAATGATATTAGTAGTTAAAACGCTTCTACTGAAAAAATCTCTTATGGTCACTATTAAATAAGTGATTGAATTTCTTTTATACAATGATTCATGCAAAAACACTACTTCCTGATTGCACATGAAATCAAGATATGGATAATCCTAACGTCTTTGTCATGCATAAGTTCGGACCCTTGTTCATAATCCTATAAAACAATCATCATAATACAAACAAATTAATATACTGCAAGATATCTATCTATCTCAGCTCTTTCTTAGTTCATATATTTCGCTATTCAAAATTCTTCTCGAAAAGAAATGCTTATTAACGTAGCTATACTTCGCTCAATTTCCTGATAGATATAATTACATCTTCCGGTAGTTCTTTTTCAACTATATCGTATCGCGACATCTATTCGAATGAGATTTGTCTGTTTTGTTTCTATTCTATCTGATGATAATAGTATACTATAGAAAATTAAAAAATGGTAATTTAAAACACTGATCTCTCAAATTGTACTTTTTAATTAATGAAAAGTCTGTGATTCTTATTCAAAAAGGCTTATTCTTTGATCCAATGGTAACTGTAGCTATATATCGTTGTTATGTCTTTTTCTGTTTCTTTCTTTTTGTCAAATCTAAAGTTACTCATCGTCTGTTGTATCTAAGAATAACGCAGTCTCATTTTTATATAAAGTTATAACAGAACAGTTGCATTCAAAATGTCGAATTCTTCTAACGATCATCCATCTATTCGGTATAAGATTTTGCCTTCTTTTTTTTCTTGTTGAAAATTTTCTCTATCTATACTTATCTAACAGTGTACATGCGCCACCAGGTGGTCGAAGTAATAATATCTTCGGTACGAATCCTGAAGAACCACAACCATCGGCTGGAACTCTTGCTGGTCAATATAAACAGTCACAAATGAAGTCGAATATTTTCGGAACAGATGAGCCAGCACAAACACGTTCTGTTTCGAATAAAAATAAATCCAATGTATTTGCTAGCACCAATGATGATGAGCAAGCTAAACGTCAGCAAGGTGTTCGTCAAGGATTACGAGGTAAGTTGAAAAACCAAATCATTGAAGATGATAATGAATCATCTATGACTATGACCATAAGAATATATTTGCTGTTGAGATAAAAAAAAACAATTATGAAACTACTTTATTTAGATCCAAATGCATCACGCAGTAAGTGTGTTGTTTGTTGTTCTTGTTTAGTTTTTTTAACTAAAAACAAAAAAAAGAAAATCAATGTGTATATCTTATTGTTCCCATATTTCCTAGATCTACTGTTAAGCCTAACTTTCCCACACTGCGTGCTATATACATACGCTACCTTTGTTTTCACTCATATGTGTATCACTTAATGGATTTATTAATGATCTTCGTCCATTGACACATGAACAAGATCCTAATGCATGATGCTTCTATTTAGACATCTATTATCCATCGAGCTTCAACTACATTCACGTAAATGTCTAGCGCTTCGTCGTATTTAATTTGTCCGTTCATAGCTTGCTTTCAGGGAAAAGAATATTAATTTTGAGCTTGACGAGATTCGGGTTGTTGAATATTTCACTTTTGAAATAATGTCTGATTTAATGCTTATTTTAATTTTTTTGCTGCAAAATATAATTTACCTCTTGGATCTTTTATATATATATATTAATTTTCTTTTCATAACAGGTGGATACAATCCAATAAATGGTGAATCATATTCAGCGAAAGATAATGTAAACTCAAAAAATAGTGCAAATGACAAACCAACAGATGTGCCAACAAAAACAACTGAAGAGAATAATAATGGTCAAGCGAATTCAGCCGAGAATAGTAATATTCAAAAACCAGCTGATAATACTGCTGATGCAAATAATGCTCAAAAGGCAAGAAAAATTACTTTTTTAAAATAAAATATTCATTTTCGATTCTGAACTAATTCGAATGAAGGTGATGACAGTTCCTACATTTCATTTCTTTCTTTTTATTTTAGAATTTACATACGAGCGTTCGTGTATTTCATCCACCTGGTGGTAAATCGAGTGGCCCACTTTGGTAGATAAGATATATTCTAAAACAACACATTTTTCTCATAATTATTATTATTGTGTTTGGTGTATTAAACAGTATCTTCCGTAACATTTATTCCTTTATGTATGTCATTCCTTATAATCTTGCGCTTTTTTTTTTATCTTCTATCATTCTCATTTTACTTAACAAACATTTTTCCACTAATCAAAATGACGGTATTATTTTTCCGATCGTTCTTAAATATATTATGTTTGTATTTGATAATGAATGATGTATTATATGGCGTCATTTTTAAAACAACTAGAAGTTTTACAAAAATAAAAATCAATTAAATCTCTTACATTAATTTACGACTTCAGGAGAAAATCTATACAGATAAATGCGTCTTTTTTGCTTATACACATTCAACCCCATGACTCATCGACCCACTAACATGTTTGGGCAGTTTTTTCAAGTTCTTACACATTCATGTAAGAAGGTCGATGATTCACCATACTATCACCAGGGCACACGACAATTTCTGCATAGAATCGATAGAAATTAGATTAAAAAAATGCCATGTTCTATCAAGGTTCCCCTCTGAAGAAAGAACTGACATCGATAGATACATATAGTGCTTTTATTCTCTATTCTAATAACCTATTACGTCATCAAGGTCAATAGCCTTAAAAATTGTTCTATTTATTCTTCTTGAGAAACAGGAACTATAAACTCATTTCGAATACAAAAAGATCTAGGCCATGAAAAGATGTCAATGTCGGCATGCTAAAGAAAATTCAATGAAACCTTCGAAAGATGTTGTACGCACACTTTGATTCATAGAAAATTAATGACAAGTAAACATTTTAATTGAATCATTCGTACGAATCATCTGTCAGTATAGAATATTCATTTTTTTCTGACAACTATAACGATTGTATAAGTTACACAGAGTGCAACTTATGCGTCTACTGTCAAGTTATAACTCAACTTCTAAAAAACATAAGTGTTTATGTAAGAATATTTTGAGATTTTGAGTGTAGTTGTATAGTGTAATTATAAGTACTCTTGAGTTTTTCATAAATAAACAGAGATTTTTTTTATGAATATTTGCTACTTCTGTACAAACCTGTAGTTATAAACAAAAGAGGAAAACCAAATTATAATTACGGGTATATGCTAGAAAACTTATTTTTAAAACATAAAAAAAAAACTGAGCGAAATCTTACTCGCAAGCGATATTCAAGTTTCTTCTTTGGCTAGATATTGAAAAAAATCGCGACATCGTCTGTTTCTTTTACTTCCGACCGTCTTTAGTTAAATTGATAAAGAAAAGAATACGAACGAATACGCTGTCGAGGCTTTTTCTTCGGCAGACTATGCACATAGATAAAAAGAAATAATTTGTAGTTAATCATGAGTCGGGCAGAAACGAAAAATCATCGAGGTAAAAACCTCCAAGTGAATAGAATTGAATAAGGCTTAAAATATCTAGCATAGCAAGATAAATACAAAAATTACTTGTCATTGCACGCGTAGTGACTTATTAGACGTGTGATTTGCCAGTAAAAATATTCGAGTATCATTACTGAATCGAGTTTATGTAGGTGATCAAAATGAAAAATGCAAACCGGAACAACATAGTATCGTTTGAGAAGAGACAAAAAATATGGTGAAATCATTTCCTATAAAGCGACTACAAGAATATCTTTGTATGTAATAATTATCTAACATGTTATAGAATTGATTTCACTGTGCTCGTGACTTACTTTTATGATTTGAACTGCCCCTGACATACACTGATCATGTTTCATTGTTCTAAAAGATATCGAGCCGGATCGTATGCTCTCCCGTTAGTCAAAGTAATGGTAATGCGGATGAATTGTAACTAATACTTTTCAGTTTATCTTGCTATATAACATCATTACGTAGATACTCGAATTAGAAACAAAAGTCCTATGGTTTCTACTTTCAAATAGACGATCTATAGAATGAGAAAAGGAGTATAGAAAGCGATCATTATATTATCAAGTAACTGATAAGGTAACTGCATAGTAATGATCAGCAGCTATTCCTTGAGAGCGTGCGGGATGATAGAAACAATAATATTATGTTTGAAGATCGCATTTGATTGTAGAAACATCGAACAATATTCGTTTAAATGAAAGTTCACCGTAAATACACATCATGCAATATCAGTGATAGATTACAATTAAACATGAAAGATATTTTTCAACCGGTTTCTGTGATCTAATAATTACACGGAAGTAGCTATGTCAATCCATATGCCCTTTTCAACTAGTATACGAATTATTTTAACATTTGATTTCAAGACAATAACCGAAATTTATTTTATTCTCGTGAGAATCTTAAAGAGCCAGCCGTACATTGTTCTACTGGACTGTCTAAACAAATATCATTGTTGCTACTGACGACATCGGTCAAGCAGAAGAGTTAAAAAAAAAATATATATATATATATAATCAAAGTAGAAATAGTCATAGATGAAGATAACCTTGGAGTATTCACTTATTCAATCGAAGGATTTACCTGATGAAATTCTTATGATTATTTTGGAAAAATTGCAGCATATTGAAATACTCGATTCTTTTATGGGTGTTAATAAATGATAACAATAGAATTAGAAATACTATAATTTTTACAATCCATTTAAAGTTGATGACAACTTTTTCTATTAATTTATTGTATCAATTTTGCCTTGAAATTTTACGCAAAATTCATCATAAAATCAAATGGTTAATCTTGCAGAAGAAACAGTCAGTGATCTGTTTTCAGGTAAGATATTTTTTCCCGGTTCCTTCAAGAATTAATTATTCAGCAAACATGTTTGAAGAAATGTATTTTTTCCCACTAGTTAATATTTATACTTTTTAATGTCTTCGTCAACTAATTCGTTTTATCTATTAAAAACATAAAAGTCAGTCTGTTTGAATCACTATTCATCGATATTAATCATCAAAGCAGAAAATATACGGAAATCTTTTACTGTAATTCAATTCTTTATGCAGAACTGTGAATGAGACTAAATTTAAACACCGTAAAATTCAAACCGCGTATGATCATAATAACACTGCATCCCCCAGCATGGCAATAAAAATAAAATTTTGTTCCATCACACGATGCCAATTGAACCACATTCTGTATTATAACACTAAAATAATAGACTATGGTAAAATGCAAGTATTATGACTCTAGACTGTTGACGTTGTCAATTGATAAGGTTAAACTTATCTTTTTTTTATTGCCAGAGGTAGGATTGACAAATGATTGAATTCGTTACGAGCAACATACCCTAGTCAACTCTCCCTAGAAGAATCCCCGGGGAGTCCCCCAAATAAAAAGCCCCGGGGACTCACGACAGGGACTCCCCGGGGAGTCGTTGGGGGAGAGTGGATTAGAGTAAGAATGAATTTCAGAACTAGCGTATCTTTCGTTATTGTCGAAAACAATCGATTTCCCAATCATGCAAAAAATATCACCCGTACGATTCACAGAATTTAATCATATATACTTGTATCTATACAATAAACCATATTTAGTAGAACGCTTACTACTATAAACCAGTGGCGGAGCCAGGATTTTGGGCTAGGGGGGGGGCTGAGCCCCCGAAAAAAAATTTTCGTGAATTTTTTGAGAATTTGAAAGTCATTTTGGATTTTTTTTTGGGAATTTTGACAATTTTTTGGGTTTTTTTCGGATTTTTTTCGGATTTTGAAAGCTTTTTTAGATTTTTGAAATTTTTTCAAAACTTTTTGGTTTTTTTGAAGGTTATTCTGAAATTTTTGAAGATTTTCTGGATTTTTTGGGGGATTTTGAAATTTTTTCTCGATTCTTGCGGGAGATTTTGAGTTTCAAAGCTGGCAACGCTGGCTAAAACATGAAATTGCAAACATTACTACATATTTATATAAAAAAATGCATTTTCTAAAATTTCGCTAGGGGGGGGGGGGGGGGGGGGNNCCCCCCCCCTGGCTCCGCCACTGCTATAAACAACAGGTGAAATCGATTGGCAAAAGTTTTGCCAGCTGACTCCATCTTTGATATCCTGCTGAAAGGTAGCGCCCTCTATTTTACAAAGTCTGTTGTTTTGACTAAAACTAAGATCATAGTTCAATAGAAAATATTTGTTTCTATCTATTAATGTGATAATTATTTTTAGACTTGACAAAAAACCAGTGGACCAATCATACGCCATTCGCTATTGTTTCGCTTATTTGCTCCTGTTTTGTCGGCTGAGGTTCCGTACCACCGGTGACGAATGTACAAACGATAGATAGGATTGAAAAAGCCGTATAAATAAATTTATCTATAAACCAGAAAAAAAGAGAATAAATAGGACATGCTTTCAAATGGCGCATTAGATGGAGATCCGTATGGAGTCGCACCATTTCAGCAAGTAAAAATAAACCAAATACATTAATTATTTGTAACTTTTGAAGTAAAATTTATTTTTCAGGGAAGAACATTTATGACACCACCACGCAATCCACCAGTTTTCTATAACAACTCAAGTTATTCTCAACCATCGATAATGGCACGTGACGGACCATTGACTAACCCTGTTGGCGGTCCTAATAACAATAATTCTAGTGCTTACTTAACTGATTTACATTCACATTCAGTACAGAGCAAGTATTCACATGTGAGAATAATCAAAATTTTATATTATCGATTTAAAACAATTACTTTAGTCATAAGATATGCTTAGAGAAAAAATACAATATTATGGAGTCATACTAAAATTAGTAGATAATAGAATCTACAGCTAGAATCAACGGTTTTCTTTATTCCAATAGTAGAATCTCTTTTTCAATGATATTTATTTAGAATAAAAACACACAAGAATAGTGAGTAATTAAAATAACACAAAATAAAAATATTGATAGACTTCACACTTGATAGTTATGCAATAAAGACTTGAGAGTTTATGTGTTCAATTTTTTCTACATCTTTAAAAAAAGCGGTTGCATCGTTCTCTTTCGAGAAATCAATCGGGCAATTTTCACACGAGATTCAACGCTTTATTTACTCATTTTCTACATTGAAGGGTTTTTATGTAGACAAAAGTTTCTGCTATGTGCTTGGGCGCAAATCGATAGATCCTACAGGTTCGGTACATAGTCTATGTTAGCATTTATCGATGGATGCAAACAAAAGCAATATATGGTATGCTAGGATTTTTTGTTGCCAAAAGACTTCGGTACTGGTCATTTTATTATGCGATTTTCCGTTTGGTATGATACTAGAATATTGTGATTTTAACAAAACTTACGCTGAAAATAACACAATAAAAGCTTTATAACATTGTTTACGTTCTAGAGATAATAAAAAAAACTATTAAATCATGTCATGTTTTCGTTTCTTTTTAGCCTAATAATCTTTTGGGCACATCACGTTTAGCAGCACATCTTGGCGTTAGTGGACCATTCAGTAGTCTTGGACCAGTCTCAAGTCATGGTGAGTATCTACAACGCAAACTAATTATTTCTAATTGCAGATGATTTATTGTTCTGAATGCACACTGTTTTGCTTCTGCATGTTTCAGTACGCAAAAGCTTACAAATGACAAGTATGATCTGTTGCATACAAAAAAAAAGCCATTGCGCATGTTTTTCTTTTCTCGCATGAATTTATCTTTGTTTTTTTCTTAAAAACTTTGTCTATTAATTTTATTTTCTATTGCTTTTATTTTCTTCTAGTCGATGCAGCTGCTTTGGATAATACTTCAAGGATATCTCCCGATAATAATTTGGATTTCTATGGTTATTCTCAAGCAGCACCCTACAGTGTAAGATTTCGTTTAGATATTTTATGGAATGAAGACTTGAAGAAGATAACTTTTTGTTTTGATTCGTTTACTCGTGTTTTTATAATCGTTCGGTTTGTAAAAGTGATAGATCTCGTAACAGCTAGTAGAAATCATCGGAGGGATATCCCATTGATTGTTCCGGTGAATACAGAAAGTTAGATTTAAGACCCTCAAGAATATTAATAGAATCTTCAACATAAAAGCATATATTCATTTTTTTTTATATAGATGCAGCAGTTAACTGATGATGATCTCTTAATCAATGGTTCGAATCATGAAGAAAAAGAACGTACAGTTCCACCTGATATGTCATCGGTTCGACAAGCTCGACCTGATTATGCATATTTTATGGCTGATGAATTAAGGTAAAACCAATCCAAATATTTTTCTTTCTAAATAAATAATATTTTTATTTTGTTATAGAGCTGAACTATTCAGACGTAATCAAATGTTAACTGTATGTGCCAATCTCGATGTAGCTGCAGGTAGGACCCTATTGAATAAAAAAAAATCTCTATTCGATTTTAATATTTAGCTATGCCCGAACGAGTAGGTGATTATTATAATTTAATGCCGCTTGATAGTAGTCAAGCAAATGTTCCACATAAATCACGAACTTTTCGTTATCAAACACTAAGTTATAAAGCAACACATATGCGAACCAATGCTACGTGCTATTTAAAACGAATAATGGGTACAATAAATATTTTGCTTTTGTTTTCTTGTCTTATGAAATATGATTTATTTATTTATTTTTGGAATAAAGGTTGTAAATTACCAACAGTTCGTTTATATGAAGTTGTTGAAGCATGGAAAAAAATCATTCACGCTAATATTGCCCAATTGCGTGAAGTTTTTCTAACAAAAGATTTTAACGATGATCAACCCTGTATTTATTTATTTATTTTTCCTGTTTGTTAAAAGAATCCTTGTTTTTTATTGAACTTCTAGCTATGGTTTTTGTCTATGACTTCATACCCTGTTCTGAAACATTACAAAAACGTCATTTTAGTGCGAATAATAGTCTATTAAAAGGTTGGTCAAATCCATATAATATATCTGGTGAAGATCGTCCATTTAGTGCTGGAAAAGGTATTTTTTTAAGTAGCTATTCTTTTTTTCTAATTTTATCAGGATTAAATTTTCTAGGAACTAATCAAACGGGTCTGTTAGCTGAAACACTTATTTGGGAATATGTTGTACAGATATCATCATTGATTCGAACATTGCATGCAGCATTACTTTCGTGTCGTTGTTTACATTTATCAAGAATACTTGTTGATGGCGATTCAAAAACAGGCCGTGCAAAATCAAGGCATAGAATTGTATTTTAATAGATTCAAATAGAAGTTTAGTTTTTATAGATTATGGTTAAGTGGCGTCGGCATCGCTGATATACTCGAAGGAAATATAAATGGAACTGTTCAACAGCATATAGTAAATCAATAATAAATTTATATACTTGATTTATTTTCGTCTCGTTTAGCAAAATGATCTACAAGATTTTGGCCGTTTAATATTAATGTTAGCATGTAATTCCATTGTAGGCGCGCAGAAGGAACATCTACAAACATCATTAGAAATTGTTCAAAGAAGTTATTCACATGATCTTAAAAATCTTATACTGTAAATTGATTTTTTTTCTTTCTTTCTTTCTTTCTATTAACGCATACTTTTTTTCTATAGGCATTTCTTGTTACCATCAAATACATTGAAACCGAAGAATATTAATGATTGTATGCCTATGATTGGTGCACGATTTTATGCATATATCGATAATTTGCATGTGCGCGGTGATATACTTGAAAATGAATTAGCAAAAGTAAGTTATTTTCCACAGGAATCAAAGAACTAATAAGTGATTTTTATATGATTATGAAATGTAAGACAGTTGCTACGTGTGGAATGTGTCCTTATCGGGAATGTTATTAGTAGTGATAAATAGTCTATCCGTATTCTACATGATGAATAAATATAAAAAAAAGTATGGATATTTCCTTGATCGAAATAAACCGGTTGAATATTCTATTCGCGGTTTCTTCACTATTTTGTCATAGAACGTAATTACAAGACGTTTTATACGTTTTAGGAACTCGATTGTGGTCGCTTATTTCGACTGATTGCTAAATTCAATACACTTCTTGAACGACCCGAGTAAGAAAAATAATTTTTTTCCCAATCGAAGAAAAAAGCTACGGAAACTCCTTTGTTTTAGACATTCGATGAATCAAGCTTGGTCGGAAACGGGTGATCGCTATATTCTAAAATTGTTTCGTGATTTTGTATTTCATTCGATTGGCTTCGAGGGTGAACCGATTGTTGATATGGCACATGTTGTCCAATGTTTAAACAAAGTACATAAAGAGTTTTCAGTAGAAAAGTTTGCTTTTATTTATTTGTTTGTTTCTAGTTTGATGCTGGTTCACATGACAAAATCTGTCTTACGTCGCGTGATGAGCAAAACGTTATGATTGTTAGTTATTCCGAATTACATCAAGCATTCGAAAGAGCTTTTACTGAATTGATGAACTATGGAGCAACAGGATCATCTTGAAGTCTAGGAGAAAACATAGTGTCTTTTTTGTTCATCATGTCTGTATATAAAATCTTCATTATGTATAAACAAAGAAAAGAAAAAAAGTATCTAAACACATTATTTTTCTTCAGCGTCGTTCGTTAGATATATTTTCTCTTTGGCCACGAATATATCATTGGAAAAAAAAAGAAAACAATTGTTCGCTTTTATGCGGCTAACTTTCGATGGATGACAAAAGTTTGTCTTTTTCTTTTTCTCTGTGTTGTCTGTTTTAACCTTATATTATAGAACGTATCGGTGTAGTTCAAGATGTTCTCTCTTTTTTTCTGTTCAATATGTAACATTAATTTTTTTTTCAAGAAACTATAGAAAAAAAGCGAAAAAAAAATATTCACATTCTTTTTTTTCATCATGATCGCACGTGTTCTTTTTAAATGGTTTACAGTGAAATAGTTTAAGGGGATGCTAACAAAGAAAATAGCATTTACATCAGCCTTGTCAAAGTGAAAGAAGAAGAAAAAGTGTTGTATGCTTTTTCTCAAACAACAAGAAAACAGGTTTGTTTTGTAAAATGACACAATTTGGAATACCCGACGCAGCCAATGAATTAGGTCGTCTTCTGCCGGCACCTTATCTTCCGACATATATCGCACGGTTAGTATTCTTGCTACTTGTATTGAAACACGTCGCTCATACGAAAAATCAAAATGTACTCAGAGGGATTTTGTTTTGTTGTAAGATAAAAATTCATGTTTGATTTGTTAGGTACATTGCTATGACAATTGTGTTCGATGTAAAAATTATGAATTATGCATAGTAAGAGGCGCAGACAACGGGATGTGACTGGACATAAGTACCTATTTTTTATTCGAGCCAAGTGCATTTCAGTCAAAGAATTGAACTTTGTTCATCGATGAAGAAAAATTAACATAAGTTCAAACTCAAACGTTTTCGATTTAGTACATTCGCAAATAGATCAGTACTAAATAATCAGCATAGGGTTTATATCTAGAGGTCATCTTGATCAAAATATATTCGCTCTTGGACGGATATATTTTAGTGATAAATTGCCTCGAATCCTCTAATTTTGAGGGGCGAGACCTCTTTCAGCCTTAATAAACACAAATTGAGTTCGATTTCGAAAGTTCGAATAAATTATTAAATGGGTTTTTTTAGTCGTCCGATTCGTTCAAAATCGAATTTAGAATATACAGCACCAATTTATTCTTCGATATATGCGAACAATTGGCCGAAAGCATCTGATAATTATGCTGCAAAACATCGCAATTTTTATGATTCACCGTTCATAAATATTGATTACGATTCAATTCAAACTACACCAAAAGAATATGATACATATAAGCAATATCTGTTTCAACAGGACGAACCCGATTCCATAGTATGTTGCTCATCAACTATTCGAACGATTCGAAAACAGTTTGTTTATTTAGGAAGCATTGAATCGAGTCCGTCCGTTCACTGTTCCAAACCATACAACGTAAATTAGATTTTTATTTTTCTTACACCGTAAAATTGATTTGCGTCTTTTCATTCTCATTAGACGAACAAGTTTGCAATGGTCTCGATTTCTCGATGAATATCCAGATCGTTTTAAAATTGATTATCCCCTATCTAATGATGATAGTGTTTTATATGTTCCACCTCGGCCAGGTCGTTATCCAGTAAGTTTTTTTCTTTTTAGTTCATCACTGGTCTCATTCATTTCGTTTTTACGCTTATTTTAGTATCAACCATATCATGAAGAGCCAAATCTCTATGCAGGATTACCAAATAAAATTCATCCTGCAACAAATCCATTCCGACAAATGGAATCACGACAAAACTATACAGTAGCTCATCCAATATGGAAACCGTATGGTACTCCATCTCGTCGATAATTAGAAGAAGAAGAAAACAGATTCAGCGAACATTCATTTGAAATAATTCTATTTTCCTAACTTTTATTTTATGAATAAAATAACGATCTGCGCATTTCCACTCAAGCAGAAAGCATAACAAATACGTAGTAGAGTACGGAATAACACCTGGTAAATATTAATGCTTCAGCAAAGTCATAATGTTATGTTCTTAATTATGTAATAAACAAATATGATCGTTCGTCTTATCTCATTAAAGAAAACATCATTCAGTTTAATGTAAACTTCTGTAGATATTTTATTTATTAATCCGTATCTTTTATCATATCTTTATATCTCGAATGATAAAAAAAGCCCAAGGCAGTCTGTATCTGTTTGTTGTATACACACGATTCAGTAACAAATTGAAGGAATAACATTTTCGTATTTAATCAATTTCTCTATTATTCGAATAAATATAACAGAAAAAAGAAAACTTCCACTCGAGTAGTTGAAATGAAACCTTCATAGTGATATTTACTAAATTTTCATTCTATAAATCATTATGTTTATTTTATTTTCCAATTATACTCGTAGGTGTAATATTTCGCTGACTTTCGGCATGTATATTGATTCATGTAGATCGCATGTGTACAAATAAAAGAACAAACAGTTGGAGGGCGTTGAATCGCAAAAGGTCGTTTTCCTTCCTTCCATATCACCAACTGCTATCCCTCCTGCTGTTTCTAGCCAGATATGCGTCGAGATATATGGGAAAAAAGACGGGCAAGACATTCTGATTCGCCAAGGAATAGAAAAATATATTGTTTATGTTTCTATTTAATACATCATGCACGCGAACGAACGAGTCGGAAGAATAAGGAAAAGACAAGAAGACGAAAGAGAGAGATAACTGTACAATATCTTCTTCTCGTTTTTTCCCAGAACGTTCGTATGCTAATGATTGGTTCCTTCCGGTGATGGAGCACATTTTTTTCTCATCTCTCATATCACATATAGATTCTCTAGTAATGAATTAGTCGATATCCCCGTTTTTACTTTATTCTGTTCTTCATCTTCATTCTGTATGGCTTTTTAAAAGAGACGAAGAGAGAGAGAGAGACGAGTAGAAGAGAGTGGCACAGTTTTGTTGACATATTTCGAACAAGAAAGAACATAAAAATAAAACTTCGAGATCTTTTTTTATTCTATTCAAGTATTTACATCGATGTCATTATTGCATAAAGATACAACATTTACAAGTAAGAATCAAAATTTATTCATTAGAAAAATCTTATCTATTGAATTTAATTAGAAATTTTCGTTGGTGGTTTACCATATCACACGACTGATGAAACATTACGGAAATTTTTCGAACGTTTTGGTGAAATTGAAGAAGCAGTAGTATGCATTTTTGTCTTTTTTGGAAGAATGAAATTTTGTTTTATATTTTATTCAGGTTATTACTGATCGACAAACAGGCAAATCACGTGGCTATGGATTTGTGAGTAATCTAGAAAGAAGAGCGATTGATATGCATTCATTTTGAGGAACGATGATGATGATGATTGTCGACTTGCGCGTGTGCAAACACACAGATGGGACTTTTCTGCCTTGAAAGATAATCGTTTTTTCTTATCTATTGCATGCCATCAATCAGAACAGAAGTCTAATCATGTATAATACAACTAATATGAATATTCTCATGTTTTTCAAATATTTAATTAACATGAAGGGCAAGAAAATTTAGGAACAAAGCCGAGAGTCTCTTCTGCTTTCTTTGTTTGAACAATTTTTAATTGTGTGAATTAGTAAGATTCACAGCAAATAAAGAAAAATGTTTTTTTCTTCTTTTATTATTTCAAGGTGACAATGAACACTCAAGAAGCCGCTAATTTAGCGACAAGAGAAGCCAATCCTGTTATTGATGGTCGCAAAGCAAATGTTAATTTAGCTTATCTTGGTGCTAAACCACGTGTTATCCCAACACCAGCTGGTAAGGATCTAAAAAGAAAAATTCTTTGTTTGTTCATATTATTTCATTGTTTAAATATTTCATCTCTCTCTCTCTATATATATATATACATATATAATATAAATCATACACACACATGTATATCTATACATAACTTACCAAACTCTCCTCTCCTCATTAATTGTAGTACAAGCAGCGTGAGAAAACTATAACGACAGTAAGTGGATGCTCTGGATGACGCTGTAGTTTGTGCCAGTTACTTGATGTTTTCTTTATTTTTATTTTTTTTGTTGATTACATTTATATTCTGGTTTTATTTAACTTAACCTAATACATCAAATTAACTTTTGCAAAAAAAAACTAACGAAACGATAACGACCATACCCAGACCATTGTGGCATGGGATCTCTTATGTTTTTTTTCCTGTGTTTTCAAGTGTTTGATATTGATGTTGTTGTGATGGTGCTCTTACTCATTTTCTTCTCTATATTATGCTCGCTTTCGTGTGCTCTCAGTGCTTTCGTTTTTCATCTATCTTAGTCATTTGATAGTTGGACACACACACAAGAACAAAATATGATGTTGACGATACACGAAGTTAAAAAAAATTCTACTTATTTTTTCTTCGATCGAAATTCGATTCTTTATAAATATTGAAATATATATATACATAAAATGACAACAAACTACAAGAGCGTGTATGTGTGATGTGTATGCCTTTAGCGTTTCATTTTTCGATTGTTGTTATTGGAACAAATCAATTTGATTGATTGATTGTTTTCATCGTAACTCAACTGAATTATTGTTTTAGGTTTAATTCCACTTCATCTTGCTGGGGCATATTCAGCCGCATTGCCAACTACTTATGGGTGAGTACATTTCGATTTATTATTTTTTCTTCTTGGTCTTCTTTGTATATATATATATATATATATGCATATGAAGAGTGAATCTTCTTCCCTTCTGCAAACAAATCAAATCAATCTTAAATTTAAAGAAACAGAACCGTAAACTCCCTTGAGCAATGAAATAAACTTGATGAAAGCATTCATTCGATGAGCATAGAGTGATGACATGTTCAGATAAACAAATCGTCTTCTGTTAAATATCTATCTATTCATATGTACACATCTGGATAGTGCTTCTTTCATTTTTATTTTTACAGTATTCAACCTATCTACTATCAACAACAACCAACAACAACATTATTAGCTACGGCTACAACACCACAAACACTTAGTACATTACTACCAAATCAATCAATAACAACAGCATTAAATGGATGTATGCATGGCAATCAAAATCAATCGGGAGGCACTCCATCCTATTATGAATTGACTTATGCTACGACGCCAACACTTGACCAAGCATCTTATATATATGCGACAGGTCCTGGACAAACATTTTCCTATGCACAATTGCCGGCAGCAGCAAATCAACAACAAACAGGTCCAGGAAATTTAAATGATATTTATGGAAATCATACAGCAAAATATATAATTGATGATCATAATGTATCAGTCGATCGTGATCATCATCAACGTGCAACAGCTGGATGGTGATGAAAGGAAAAATAAAATCAAGCTGTACAGAGAAATAGACTTCATTTTATTTGTTTCTTTTCTTCATCAAGAACGTTAGCAAGCATATTCTACTGTACAGTTAATTATTTCTGTTCGTTAATAATAAATTAAGAAATAAAATTGTTTCAGTTTAATATATTTTAATTAAATATTTCTTTCAAAGGATTATGCGATTTCTAGCAAACAAAAATGATAGAAAGTTGTTCGTTTCTGTCTATATTTCTTTCTCTCCTTCTTTTCTTGAAGTTTACAAAACAAAATTATGCTCGATGGCATCTTTGATCGAACGTATAATGAGCACTCGCTGGAATTACATAATTGGACTGAGAAGAGATTATGTAAAAGAATTCTCGTTTGTTTATTTTCTTTCTCCTATGTCTATGATGCCATTTAAGGGAATATCATCATTCATTCTGTATAAATATTTTCTAAATATTCGACCTGAAAGCCTTATCCTCGTAGTGTACACACAACTCGATTGTAGATCAATTTAGCTATGAAAATATGTATTAATACACAGTAGTACATGTGCGTCGCCATCGTAGTAAACATCATAGTCTAAATTAATATCAAGAACCAGCAGTCGTGTCTAGGAATACGTGTGTGTTCAAGTCGTTGTCTTTTCAGAAAAGAAGGTCACGGATTGATTTATATCAATAATTTCTCTTTTCAAGCTAATTACGTTGATTTAAATCTACGAGAACATTTCGAAAATATATAGTTTTTTAATTAAATGTAACAAGAAAAAGAATATTAATGCGTAACAAGCCGCTCTTGTTGCAAGAGAGATGCGAATGTCAATAGTAGAATGTCACGACTTTTTATTCTTGCCAAAGAATAGCTATTTTAGTGCCGTTCTATGTGTAGAAAATACAATGGTTAAGCTTTATGACATATTAACACGACTCGAGCGGCTAATGGCTGACTTTAAATGAATGCTTCTAATAATGTGCTAAATTCTAAAATATATTATTCATAGTCTTACTAATGATTCAGTAAGAAGAAAAATATGTTTTTCCCCGCAATTTGCTCTTAGCTATTGTTTTGTGATGTATCTTTCTGATTCATTGAATTTATGTGGAGCGAGTTTAAATATTTAAAAATTTTCTCTATTCAATTTTTGTATAGTACTCTTAGTGATAAAAATAAAAAAATGAATAATAATTACGATTTCTTCTTAACCTAACAGGGGCAATGTGTTCTTTTAATCTACCAGTAAAAGTCGACAAAGAAAAATGTCAATGTGACCATTTATGATATTTCATATTTTATCTATATAAAATGTGTGTATAGTAATCAGAGATGCAGATGTTCCGGAAGATCCGGAAAAATTCCGGATTTTAGCGATTTTTTATTTCAGTTTTATACCATTTGTTTTAGCATTCTAGATTGTGAATAATTCAGTAGAGATTTTATATTTTCTTCTATTGGTGAGCTTATCTCTATTCCATGTAGCAATGCATTTGTTGAAAGTGGTTTTTCAGCCATGAAGCATCTATACGATGATAAACGAAATCGTATGTCAATGAAACTTGTTGCAACTGAATTCAAAAATTCGTTTTAACTCATCTTTATCATGTACAGAAATTTATAATTTTTTTAATCAAAACCAGAACTGCTGAAGCTTATTCATTCTAATGAAAAATATTGTGCCAAAAACCAACGTGTTAATTAACTTCAAATCGTATAATTTCTAAGTTATTTTCCATGGTAACCGTCTAAAATGTCCCCAAAAAAATGTCCTTTCAAAAATGTCCCCGACATTTCGTCCTTGAAAAAATGTCCTTCGGTAAAAATGTCCCTGAGAAATGTCCTTAGAAATGTTGTCCTCCGAAAAAATGTCTTTCATTCTTAAGATGTGCTTTCTGTAAAACATGAACTACTCTTATTCATAAAAGCAATCATGTGATATAATCAATAAAACGAATGAAATTCTAATTTATTTTCCACTTGCGACAAAAAAAGAAAGTTCTTTTAATAACTCTTGTGGATCAATTTGTTTTTTGTCGAATTGTTCATAATTCTTTCATACGTTGTTCACCAATCTTTGACTTGGGCCGCTTTGCACGATGTTTCATTCAGCTATTAATCTGAAAAATTACCTTATGAACAGTAATTGTTCCAGAAAATCTTATAAATGTATCATTAGAATTTGTATGCAAAATTACATTACAACTTCGGTTTGTACATCGCCAAAATTTTATAGTTTTCTTTCGATTAAAATTTACAAATTGTAAATTATAACCATTAACAATAAACATAAATTTTCCTTTATTCGAGTATGTTTTTGTAATAGTTAGTTTACTTGGACTTGGTTGTAAAAATGAATTTTCAGGTGATTGAGATGGCGATAAACATTCAGTTTCATCAATAGCTGTCAATTTATTAGATCCCATTAAAAATGTCTTTTTACGATTACGGAAAAATATTACGCAAAACAACGAATGACATTTAAACGATATATTTTCTCGTCTTTATTGAATCATTGATACGGTAGTCGTATCCTCTACAATAAACAATTGAAATATCCGCCGATATATTTCACTAACACACAGTTCAACAACTAAAATTAAAGAATAAGGAACATTTTTTCAAGGACGAAATATCGGGAGACATTTTTGAAAGGACAATTTTTTTGGGGACATTCTAGACCGTATTCCAAAGTTATTTATAATTTAACTGAGAAAGATGTCCTTTACGTGACTAAAATTGATCCTTGAAAACTTTTCCGGATTTTTTTCCGGATTTTAAAAAAACAATTCCGAAATTTCCGGATTTTCGACTTTCACATCTGGCATCTCTGATAGTAATATACAGCTGTTTGCAAAAGGACTCGCATAACTTTTTCTACAGATATCATCTGTTATAAAAGTGTTCTTCGGATTATTGTATACTGTGGTCGATAGCCCTGATCGAATACTAGAGGACACCATAATTCGATATGCCAACTGTTCACTCATTGAAGAAAAATGAAGCAAACATCACTTTTTCTTGGCAATAAAAATGTTTATAATCGAAATTCAACATTTTTGACTTTTCACCTGAAAAATGTTGATTAAACAGAAGCCCTGTTTAAACGTTTCATACAGAAATTGATAGCCTATAATATGCTACATTGAATATCATCATAATTCAATATTTTATTCGTTCACCTTTACAATCAATAAGAGATAAACATCGTTTTCTCATAGACATCACACAATTTTTGACATCATTATTATCAATATTTCTGAATTCTTCAGCTAAAAAGAGTTCTAGCGCATTAGTATTTAGAGGTTTTCTTTTTTCCGCGTTGCGTTTCACTATCGACCATATAGTTTCTATCGGATTTGCATCCGGGCTATTAGGTGGCCAGTCTAATAACTGTGGTACATTGTCGCCAATAAATTGCTTACAAACATTACTCCTATGCTAAGGATCATTGTCCTGTTGTAAGCGCCAGTGTTGGCCAAATTGGTCTAAAACGAAAGAGTAAGCAAGTGACGCTACCGTGTTTTCGTTCATTACTTACGTCTAGCAGCCGGAAGAAGATAATCGTCAATAATGCTAACATAATATGGACCATCGAGATTGCATCGAAACGTGTGACAGGTTAATACACCCCTCACACTTATTGAACCCCAGATATGAACTTTTTGACGATTTTTAGGTGAACATTTTAATTCTTTATTAGGATTTTTGTCCATCGACGAACAGTATTACGAAAAAGCTGAAATGAAGATTCATCTTGAAATATTGTATCAGTGAAATCATCATTCTTATGCTTTTTAGCCCATTGTACACGTCGTTCGTTTTCATTCGATGTTAACATATGATTAGATTTAGGCAAAACATTTTTATAACCAAACTTATGAAGATGACGGCTAATCGTCGATATCGATACTGATTTATTGTGAATTTTGGATAAATTATCTTTTATTTCGATTAGAGGTATTTCATGATTACGTCGAATGTATTGACCGATAGCTTTTTTTTGCTATTCCACCAAGGACACGTGGTCGACCATTTCCACCTCGATGTTGAAGTGAACCTGTTTGTTTTAATTTGTCAATATTATAATACATAGTTCTCAGTGGAATGTTTGTTTCACAATGAATACGGGAAAGAGATCGTATGCCCCGGTTCCGAAAATGTAATATTGAAATTTGGTGATTTTTCAAATTACTGATCGACGACATAATTGAATATATATATATATATATATATATATGTATCGAGAAGAAAAGAAATTACATTACTATACATGCAGCATGTAGTACATCTGTCGTGGGTTTAGCCCTCAAAAGATGACGTTTGTAGTTGCTTGTAGTAGTGGAGAAGCAATTTTGAAAAGGAATATAATTTTGTGCAAGTTTTATTGCAAACAGCTGTATATTGTTGGTTGACTTGCATTACAATGATGTATTAGACTTTTGTAAAAATGTGTTGTTTGACTGACGAAAGTTGAAGAACAAAAATGTTTTTCTCACGATGATTACTTTTTAATTCAACTGAATCGTGATCGACCGTTTCATCGTATTTTCATGTATTTGCTCTATTAACCTCTACAGCCTTGTATGGTACTTTATTTTCAATTGATAGAATACACTCTCGCTAAAATATTTACAAGTTGTTTCGGCATTGACGAGTTAATATCTCGATATATATATATATATATATAGTAATCTACGCTAAAACATTGCTAATGTCGATTTATAACCGGTAGGTCAGCTCCATATTTGGTCGTTCAAAATCATTGCAGCAGTTTTCTACTCGTGATAAAAATCAAACAAAGTGCATATACGAAAAACCGGAGAACTAAATGAAAAACAAGGTTAACGGTTATAAGCATAAACAATCGAAAAGAAATATTCTCGAGTAAAAAGTGATTGGGTAATTAGAAGCATGCTGTAATCAGAAAAAAATGTGATATAATTTTCATTGAAGCGTGACGACGAGCAGATATTTTTACCTTGTCAAAAAAAAAACAGTCAGTGAAAGAAAGAAGCAGATGGGAAAAACGAGTTCGACACTAAATAGAACCCCGACGTATAGTCAAGCGAAATCGGTGAAAACATCACAAGGTGGTCGTAATAGAAATATTCCGATATGCTTAGCTGATAAACCAGTTCAATATGAGAGAACGAGTTCTTCAACAAATGCAAAACCTCCGCGTTTGGTTGAAAATACCATGATAGTCTGGCTCGATGGTTCACTCGATAAACAAACCGAATCGAGCAAAGGTTTAATGGGCCAATTTAAACGTATTGCTAATATTATTCAACCATTTTTTAATCCTGACGAATGCTTTAATTTTATTAATTCGGTGAAAGATGAAAAAATATATTTTATTGTATCCGGTTCACTTGGCCAACAAATGGCACCACGTTTAGAAAATTTAGATCAAGTTCAATACATTTATCTTTTCTGCGGAAATAAAGCTAATCATGAAGAATGGATAAAAAAATATAAGAAAATAAAAAGCATTCATACGAAAATCAAAGAACTTTGTCTGACAGTCAAATATGATATTAATCAATTCGATAAAGGTTTAACATCGATTAGCATTCTTTCACGAGTATCGATGGCGAATTTAGATGATTCGGATAAACAATTTGTTTATTTACAAATGATTAAACATGCAATTTTAGAAATAAATTACGATAAAAAAATTCGAAAAAACTATACTGATTTCGTACGACAATTTTATTTGAATAGCGATCAACAATTAAATATTATTGATACATTCGAAGAAAATTATAATCTTCATTCGCCTATATGGTGGTACACAAGAAAATGTAATATATATCATATGTTAAGAAAAGCATTTTATAAAAAAGATTTTGAAATCATTTGGCGATTAGGATTCTTTATTCGAGATCTCAATAGAGATATTAGAAAATCTCATTTACAAACGCATAATCATCAACGTAGTCTAGTAACTGTTTATCGCACAACAGCCATCAAGACTGCTGACTTTGAAAAACTCGAAAGAAGCGAAGGCGGTGTTTTAGCTTTTGATGATTTTTTAATAACAACTCTCGAATTAAATGTTGCATTGAAATTTGCCAATACACTATGTAATGATCCTGGCATGATTGCTATAATATTTAAAATTGATATCGATCCGATAACATCAACAATGTCATATATTGCTTTAAATAATTTAAGTTTCTTCTCGAACACGGAAGGTGAAGTTCTATTTTCCATGAATACAATATTTCGTATTGAAAAATTAGAAAAACGTCAAGATCGTTTATATCAAGTTAATTTAACAGCAGTGGGTAAAAAAGATGAAGAAATAAAAAATATTTTGGAATATATGGACGAAGTTACGCTCGGCTTATCTGGATGGTATAAATTAGCTAAACTTCTCGTCGACGTGAAACAATATGACGGAGCAGAAAATATCTATAAGTTTTGTTTTTCTCAAACACAAGAGAATCATCGTGACGAACGTGCTTTTGTTCAACATGAACTTGGTCATTTAAATGAACTTAAAAATAATTATCCTTCGGCAATAGAACATTATCGAACGGCTCTCGGGATTGATTTGAAACATTTAGAAGCGGTTCATCCTGCACTTCTATCGACACATGTTAATCTTGGTGATGTTTTACTAAAGAATGGTGACTTTAATGAAGCAATAAAGGAATATAAAAGCGCTTTGAAAATCGAAAAACCTGAGAAACTGAATGTACCTGTACAATATAATAACATTGGTAAAGTTTTTCTAAAACAAAGAATGTATTCTGAAGCACAACAAAATTTTGAGAAAGCCGTTCAAATTTTACTTCAAGAGTTTCCAACAGCTCGACGTGAATTAGCAGATACGTATCATAATATCGGTGAAATGTATTATTTAATGAAAGATTATGCAAAAGCTTTGAATTATTACGACAAAACACTCGAACTTGATCAGAAAGTATTTTCTCAAAATGATCCTTCACTAGCATCGACTTATTATAATTTAGCAACAGTAAACGAAGCACTTAAACTTCATAAAAAAGCTATTCAATATGTCGAAAAAGCTGTTGAAATCGTTCAAGCTTTCTATGGAAACAATCATGCAGAAACGAAAGCATATGTAAAATATCGGACACAGCTTCAACAGACTTCTTAGATTATAAATTCAAAAAGCAAACATTGATAAACGTTTTCTTTTTCTTATCTATTCGAAATGAAAAATTTATGTAACTTCTTCAATGTTCGATAGCTTTTGTTTGATAATAAAAGCTTTTAATCGTGGTCCCTATTATTACTGTTTGTAAAATCTGCTTGATTTTTTTTTCTCTTAAAATTCAACTGCTGCAGTAGTTACTCGAATAGAAACAATAATATTTTTCTATGAGAATTCAATAGACCGTCTATTATTTTCTCTTCAGGTTCCTATCAATTGATCTTATATTTATAGGTCAGATAGATATCATATTACTGAGATGATCAGTACAAAAAGTATGTACCGACTAAACTCGAAGCATGTGCTCTGAGTACTTTTATGACTCTAATACAAAAAATTCTCGTTTTATGCTCACTGCTTGATTTTTTCACCTTGCCTTTTTTGTTGAAGGATAAAATCTCCGTTTTTTTTCCATATTGACTGAAGTCCTTTTCGGCAGAGTTCATTGTCAAATGCGCTTCCAACAGAACAAAGAAAACGATGCATTTCGTCACTGTTTATGGCAACAAAGAACGAGATGAATAATGTTAAATGCTGATAAAGAGAGCGAAAAAGACAAAATTTTCTTACACTTTCACTCTCTCATCGGCCATGTGTACGTTGATCACCTAATTGTGTAAGTATCTCAAATTTAAACTTAGTCTGAGTAATATGCCAATCCCCTGATGTATAGAAATAAGGTCAAGTGATAACAATTTAATGGCATACTAGGAGAAAAAGCAACAACAATAACAACAGATGTTACTCTTATTTTGCATATGAGGTGAAACAAATCAAAGAAAGAATTGATAAACATCATTGTAGTCAATATTTTTCTTTTTTTCTTCGAAGGCGACATTATAGTATCTTGCAAGCGTTTGTTGAAGTAGTTATCAAATATTTTATTTTTAATGTATAGGACATAGCAATAAATTGGCTTTTTCCCTAATAGCTTGAGAATTTGACCCTACAAAGAAATTTGAAAGTCATTTATTAGCTCTTTAAAAAACAATTTTTTCACTGGTTTGAAAAATAAAAACTTGAGAAATTCATAGTTTCAGATTAATATTTCGTTTTCGAGGAAATTTAACTGTCATCCGTGTCGACATAAACGAGTCGATTGTGATAAAAACAAGATAGAGAATGGTTATTTTTAGCATTGAAAAGATGAGTGTTGGGACTATTGAGACGCATAGAGAATATTGTCTTTCAACACGTTCTTTGATGTTTCCTAGAGCTTGACATATTCAGAAAAAATGAAGTTTTCATTGTAATTATGATTCCGTCTAGGTCAGTTGACAAATACTAACTTCAACATTTCTTTTTCCTTTGACAAAGATCTTTCTTCTATCAAACGTTAATTAGATAATTATACGCTCTCTTTTTTTAATTTTGAAACGATTAGTAGGTGCGTCATTTTTTAGTTACTTCGATTTACTAGTCGCGTGAGTCATCCTGACAAGATCTCGGCCCCTGATTGGTTCAAATTCCTCCTGTCGCCTTATTGATCAACCTCTATTCGTTATTACTTCAACTGTCAAATCAAAAAACAGAAACAACTGCATTACTATGTCACATATTGTATAAACGAATAGCTACATGGTCACAAGAGAGAAGAAAACAGTTAAGTCATAAAATAACGAAGCTACTCGCTGCAAACGACAGTTTTATGTTTATTTATTATTAGTCATCGTAGGTGTAAACTCCCACGATGTTAAATTAATTTTCAACAACAAAAGGTTATTTTTGTCGTTTTTTTTTTAATTTTTAGATCAATTTTCATACTGTTGTCGTTTGCTTTTTCTTATTCAAACGATGCAGATATATATTAAGAAACCTTATACATACAAGAAACTATCTATTCTATAATTCTGTTTATATCTTTGTTTTCTTTTTACATTCAATATTTTCAAGATATGCCAAAAGCAGCGTCAACTTCCAATGCTGCTCCCTGTAAATATTCTGTTTATTTTTCGATCGAAGAAAAATAAAATAAATATTCGTTTAATTATCTATTAGCTCTCGCGCGTACAATTCAAGCAAAAAAACGTCGACCTAAGAATGGTGGAAAACCACGTCCCCCTCGTGATCTCATTCAAAAAAAGATGTAAGTCATTACATTATCTATTAGCGAAAGCGAGCGATGAATCATACGATTATTGTTTCATACATGAATATATATGAATTAAGACGATTAATAGAAAACGGTGAATATACCGAAATATGATAGGAATGAAATACATTCTCAGATGCGTTGATTGATTCACCCGTGTTTATTTATTATTAGAAATGCTGCTAATGTAAACGATGCAACTCCTGAAACTCATACAACTGAAACTCTACCAATTCCCCAATCGGATTCATCGTTTACAGTGTCGAGCAGTGGTGGTTTATCATCTAGCGCACCACTTCCTACGTAATTGCCGAATTATTTTCTCATGAAAATAAAACTAATTATTTCGTTATTATAGAGTTCTCAGCGCGAACGATAGTCTTTTGGCAGATAAAGATAATGAAAATGAGTCCATAAATGCTCCGCTTGATAATATCGGAAGCGATAATGAAGAAGAAGACGACGAAGAAGAAGGCGACGCCCATGATATTCGCGGTTCAGACGATGATGAACAAGAAGATCCAAAAGATTATTGTAAAGGTGGTTATCATCCTGTAACTATCGGTTCAACATTCAATCAACGTTATCATGTTATACGTAAATTGGGATGGGGTAAACTATTAAATACGGACAAGATTTTATCATTTTAATTAAAATCTTATTCACTATTAAGGTCATTTCTCAACTGTATGGTTATGTTGGGATCGTAAAGCGTCAAGATTTGTTGCGATGAAAGTTGTTAAAAGCGCTAAGCATTATACTGAAACAGCTTTAGATGAAATAAAATTATTAACTAGTGTCCGTGAAAGTGATCCATCAGATCCTCATCGTCTTAAATGTGTTCAATTATTGGATGATTTTAAAGTTGCTGGTGTCAATGGTTTACATGTTTGTATGGTTTTTGAAGTTCTCGGACATAATTTACTTAAATTAATCATACGTTCAAATTATCGCGGTATACCAATTGCTAATGTTAAACTAATTATTAAACAAGTACTAGAAGGTCTTGATTATCTTCATCGAAAATGTCAGATTATTCATACCGATGTACGAGAAAATTGTTTTCTTTTTTGCATTTACTCTCATTTCAAATGTATGTATTCTTCTATAGATTAAGCCGGAAAATGTTCTCATGTGTGTTGATGAAGAACATATACGTGCTTTAGCATACCAAGCTGCTGAATGGCATAAACTTGGAACTAAACCTGTTGGGTCTGCTGGTAAATATCCGAGAGAAAAAAATGTTTCTGTTTATTATTATGCGAAACACGAACTAAAAATAAGTGTTGAAACATGGAGATTGAATTCCCTCGTTCCCGAACTTCCTCGTCATGAATTACTTCTTTATTGTAGTTCGGAAGGAAATAAGTCCCTAACCAGATAAGAAAAAAAGATAGAGTTCTATCATAATTATTAATAATAGCTAACTTACATTATGTTGCCTACAATTAGTCTGCAGGGTTTCGGCTATCAGTTAATTAATTTTTCTTTTAATTAGTTGCTACAACACATATTGTCAACAAACCGGATTTGAAAACGATGTCAAAAAATAAGAAGAAAAAATTAAAGAAAAAAGAAAAACAGAAGCAAAAAATGCTTGAATTAACACAACAACAAATTCAAGTAAATATTTAGCTTTTATGATAAAGTTTAACCGTGCAAATTTTAGGATGCGGAAAGACAAAAACAAAAAGTTTTAAATTCACTAAATAAAATTGATTTACAGAAAATGTCTATTAATGATGAAACAGATCTTCCAGCGAACGAAAAAAATCTCAATGGGCATAAAGAAAATTCAGCAGGCGAAAGTGACGAAGACGATACAGCTGTGAAAACTGGTAATGGACATGAAACCGAGCAATCACTCAATGAACAAGCAGCTATGGCTGCCGCGGCTGCCATTTCAGGCGATGCAGATAAACAGACAAAACCAAATGAATCTGATTCATTAGATAAACGTAGCTTATGCTTTTTAAGGTTTCGAATAAATCCTAATTCAATTATTTTAGCTCGGCCCATGGCTGAACGAACACCAAATCCAGTTTTTGACGTTATACCAGAAGATATTCTTCAAGTTAAAATAGCCGATTTAGGCAATGCTTGTTGGACAGTAAGTTGATATGAAAAAGGAAGAATTGTTTTTATTGTTAATATGATTCGTTTTTTAGTATCAACATTTTACAGAAGATATCCAAACACGACAATATCGTTCACCTGAAGTTATACTTGGTGCTGGTTATGATTCATCAGCTGATATATGGAGTGTAGCTTGTATGGCATTTGAGCTGGCAACAGGTGATTATTTATTTGAACCACATAGTGGCGATGATTATAATCGAGATGAAGATCATATTGCGCATATTATTGAATTAGTTGGTCCTATGCCTCTTGAAATAGCGCATTCAGGTCGATATTCAAAAGAATTTTTTAATAGAAGAGGTAAGGAAAATTCTATTTGCATAGAATTATATATATATATATGTATGAAATCAATCTTTTAGGACAATTACGTAATATAAAACAATTAAAACCGTGGGATTTATATCATGTGCTGAGTGAGAAATATAAATGGCCACCGTATGAAGCTATTGAATTTACACATTTTCTCGAACCAATGCTTCACTATGATGTTAATCTACGTGCGACAGCTGCTGAATGTCTAATGAACCCATGGTAAATAATCAAAGAGAAGTTTATGTTTCCTCCTTGAAAGACGTAGCAAAAAAGCGTTTTGTTTCTTAAGTACTGTTTGATATTAAACTATGAATGAAACATCTGGCATTAATTTATTTCTCTTGAAAATAATTCTATTAAATCCCAATTATAGCATTCTTGTCTTAACAGTAATGTTAACCTTCTAACAGTCCGGATCTTATGTAACAAATATTATGTTTATTCAAGTTTAATCCGATGATTGATATAGATATGCTAAGAAAGTAGTATGTCTAGTGAAAGATTTTGCTTGGAAAATATTTTTTGGAGGTTATAGAAAATTGTTTGGTTTCGTGACTCTTGAAATATCGCTCGCAGCAACTGTATCGTATTTCTAATAGGACCCAACGGCGGGCTACTTGAGACGTCATATCAGAAAGCAGATGAATACAAAACTTTTACTACGTTCATTTTTAGGATAACTGGTGAACCATTATTTGATAATTCTGTCGATGGTCTCATGCATTGTGAACAATTCGATTATGGAGCTGACAACGAAGCTAACCCATCGGCCACTGAAGTCGGTGCTCTTGGTTTTGATTTTCGTTCACATGCAACTGAATTCGATGATTTCTTGTCAGCAGCTATGGGAAATCCACAAATTTTACATGGCGCTGCTGCTGCTGCTTTTAATCGAGACAATTTCGATGAAGATGATATGTCGGACGACTATGAAGACATCGATGAAGATGACGATGACAGTAGTCAAGGCGAACTTGATGAATGATAAACAAAACATGATGGCTGTGTGTATGCATACATGTTTAGTGTATCACTATTGAATATTTTCGAAACTGACACAGGAATACCTAAATACCAAATGCGAAAGCGTCTGACTGTGATACACCTAAGTATAGTCTAACAGCCATATTTTTTCTTTTTTTTTTCGTTTGCATGTATGTTTATAAAACAGTGTTTGCAAAAAACAAAAGCATTCCCAAACATTAGAAGAGCATCAAACAAAATGAGATCAATGTACATTTTTTTTTCTAAAAAAAAGCAACATTCAAACAAGTATTTTTGTTTCTCACATACGTATCCCGTTCAATTCTTGTTTGTTTGCCTTTGATGTTTCCTGTTTCTTTTTCTTGCGATAATAAGTTTCCTTTTATGCTTTGTCCTTCTAATATCTATCGTTGTTCACTCCATATAGAAACTTTTTTTTTCTTTTGTATGCACTTAGCGCGCTTGTTAAAAAATCGTAACGATGGATTTGTATGACACATACACATTAGTCAGTTTTTTGCGCTTGAGATATATACTCTATACTTCTTTCTTTTTTCTCTTTCTTCATTTTCCTTGCTCGCCTTCTCAAGATCTCATCATCCTTAAATAAAACAAAATCACATTCACTTTAAAAATTAACATTGATAAATTTTTAGCAAACGAATTCACTATGTTAGTTTCTTCGTCTGATTCACATCTACATCCTGGCAAATTTTTACTATCTTCATTTAAGATTTGTGGTGATCGATTTTGTATAATCAACATTTTAAGATATGCAGATATTTTAGCAATTCGGATACAAAATTCATGTTCAAAAGGACTTTTTTCCACCTAGAAAACTATTTGAAAGATTGTGATGGATAAGAATATGCTATATGACGTCGACTAATATTTTCCTTTGGGCAGTAATCAATACAATAAATGATTTGATGGTAAAGAAATTGAATAATCAATCAATAGATGTGAATGAATGCTAAACATGCCCTTTTTTAACTTTGACAAATTTTATCATTCTTCAAATTATTTTCATCAGTAAATGTTTTATCATGACCACAACGATAATCGACATATACAAATAAAGTTCTTCTAGATTCGACATTCGATGTAGGAAAGACTCCAACCCATCTGGTTTAAAAATTTTCTAACCTAGACACGGCCGATCAGGATTTTTGAACCTGGATCTTCATGCTCAATTTTTTCTGGGTTCAGAATTTAAAGGTACTCTTAAAATTTTCAAAGACGTTTTCTAATCAGACAACAAAGTATTATTATATGGATCAAAATTGTCAGACAATGTGATGGTTAGTGTCGAAATAGGATTTTTTACGATGTGCCCAAAAGAATCTTCCTCTAAACAAGATAAAAGCAATACGACATAGAGACAAAGTGACAGTTTTCTTTCTAAATAGGAGTTTGAGAATAAGATGCACTCGATACGGGGCTTAATGGTGTGAGTGTTGGGGTCTTATCTACACCCACTGTAACGCCTTGATGAGGATCAGAGACGCAACTAATAAAAATGCCCGGTGCCACAGTATTGGTTATGTCAGAATGACAACAATAAAAATTAAATAGTATTGAATATTGGATGAAGATCCAATTGTTTATTCCATGAACAGAAATAGTTGAGAATGTGAAGAACTGCACAAGCAAGTAGCTGACACGAGTTCAAACGATTATTAGGGACAATCGAATTAGATTGACTGTAAGGTGCAATCAAGTTGAAAAGAAAAAGGTAACATGTAATTAATCAAAAATATGATTCTTTTTGATAGAGAAGAAGAATAGTAGTCAGAGAAGATACGCTCGAATGATGAGCGAAAGGTATTGAAAGAATGAGTATAGGTATATCTCAGTGAAGATATATATAGAAGAAGCTTGAAAAAAAAAGAGGAGAGTAATTATGATTATTGAATCATATCTGAGTCTAAACGTGAAAAACGAAAAAGGTGCCAACATCTAACAAGCAACAAGAGAGAACAACACAGAGGAGAAATAAACATACATGACATAACAAACATCAAGACAAGATCAGTGACGTTGCTGCCGTCACACCCACACACACATCTGGATGATTCGGAGGCAGAGTTTTCTTGTCAATTTCCATTGTTTTTTCGTAAAATTCAAGAGCTTTCGCATAGTCACCAATGTTCTGATACACGTGACCGATGTTGTTGTAGGAAGTAGTGAAATAGGAATGAGTCGGAGGCAGAGTCTTTTCTTGTATTTCACGTGACTTTTCATAAAATTTTAGTGCTTTCGAGTAATTATCCATCTTGTGATATATTAGACCTATGTTGCGATAAGTGGGCGCCAATGACGCATCATCTTCCGGAGGAGTTTTCCGATTGATTTCAAGCACTTTTTCGTAGAACGTTACTGCTTCTTCATATTTATCTTGATTATTTTTCAACGATCCAAGCTTGTAATAGATGTATGCTCTATCACTATCATTGAAAGGATTGTCGAGTAATTCATTATAGAGTTCTTCCGCTTGATTGAAATCACCAAATTTGAGCATCAGTTTACCCATTCGATACCATCCTACACTCCCGAGCTTCTGTTTAATATGATCGGTAAGAGTAGCAAGTTGTGCATCCCGCTCGTCAGTAATAGTCAATCGTGCTTCTCAAAGACGACCATCCTTAGCCGTCCGTTTAATTTCACCGATACGAAAAACAGTGTGCATTGTAAAAAGTATTTCTTGTTCTGATGGAATAGCACTTTGTTCATCAATCATAGCAAATGGCGTGATTGAAGTTGATATTTTACTTGAATCGATTGTCATAATAAAAATGACAGCAACAGTATCTGTATTTTTCTGTGATACATGTTGAACAAATGCCGTGACTGTTTCTCTGTTCGTACTAGTAGATAAGAAACTGTTGAATGAGAGAAGCCCGCCTTTTGAATCGAGTAAATCCTGAAAGGCATGTTTACTGAGCCCCTGACCACGATAAACCGTAAATGATTTTTGGAAATTTGTCGACTTTTTTTGATGCAATTTTTCCAGCTGAAGATGTAAACGTCGAATAAAAAAGTCTAATTTTGTCATTACCTCCATATCGAGCATCCGTATGGCGCGATTAAGCATACCATACAGAAACATCGGTTTCTTGTTTTGTTAAGAAGGTTGATATATTAGACATGATTTGATTTTCTTCTTTTATTTTACTTTAATTTATTCAAAATTTAAATCAATTTAATTTGATTTGATCTCATAGTTTATTAATTTAAATAAAAATTTGTAAATTGTGACGTTTCGTATCTCGATAAGATACTTCATGAGACATAAAAATTTAAGACAAATGACATATGTACATATAAACACAATTTTCTTTTCTTTTAGTAGTATAGTCATAATTTTGACAGCGATACGGAAAACAAGACGGTAATAGTAATAGCTAGCTAAGAATTGAATCCTTTTCCGTATCGCTACCAAAAGTATGACTATAATACTAAAAGAAAAGAAAAATTTGTTTATATGTACATATGTCATTTGTCTTAAGTTTTTATGTCTCATGAAGTATCTTATCGAGATACGAAACGTCACAATTTAGAAATTTTTTATTTAAATTAATAAACTATGAGATCAAATCAAATTAAATTGATTTAAATTTTGAATAGATTAAAGTAAAATAAAAGGTCTCTTTCGTATATCACCAGACTGGTGATCTTTTGTAGTACGCGTGCTTAAATTCATTCATTTTATTTTCAGGAATATCGTGTTGTCGACAAAATTTCACTAAAGTGTTCATAGATTTAGCGTCGCCGTGATCGATTTCCAATATGATATCCTTGAAGATCATCGAGTATATGTAAGATAGCGGTAATTGATCAAGATTTTGGTCGGTTGATGTTACATCTAAAATATTTCGTTTTGGTACGAAGCTGATTGGGATTGCATCGTGGTTGTATGATCGCGTGGCCTTTGCTAATTTCTTACATATCGACTTTATTGAGTTGTGAATGCCTTCGATTTTTTGTCATTCTTTTGCCCATACTCTATGTCGATCTTTGTTTACACAGAAAACGAAGATCGTATCAACTTGAGCTGTAATATGTACACACGGCGCTGTCGTTTGACCAAGCAACCCAGAGGTAATTAAAAACATTTTCTGGTCATGAAAAACTTTTAGGTATTCAATAAATTGTTCGACTTCAGTAAATAAATCTAAAGCGGCGACAATCTTTCAAAGCTCTGTAAGAGACTTTTGAAAATGTTCCTTTTTCTCATCGATATTGGCATCGAGTCATACTACACGATAATTTTGCACATTTGTATAAGGTTGAGGAAAAAGTTCGTGCGCCGTATTCACATATTAAGGGTGAGGAGGGTATTTTAACACGGCGCACGAACTCTTTCCTCAACCTAGTACTTCCTTCTACTCAGCAGTGTCACATATCCGAAATTTTGGAGATGCGGCATCTTATGCGCGGGAAGGGCATCTCTCCTCATGTGGACGCATCTCCATCGGAAGATAACCTCATCTCCAGCGTGAGATGCCGTGATATCTCCAAAATTTCAGATATGTGACACTACTCCTTCTACTTGAAAGGCTTTCGAAGAAGCTGTAGCAGTAGTGTTTGTAGTGGCTTGTTTGGTTTCTGCTGATACCTCTTTGCTCCGTACCTTGAATGATTGTCAGTACTCACTGCATTTGATTTTTTCTTCTGGCTGTGTTAGGTAGGGCTATCACTGCTTACTGCACCTGATTTTTTGTGGGTACTGTACTTGGTATAACTTGTGCTGCTAGCTGTTGTTGATTTTTTCTCGGCACTATGTCCAGAATCATTGATGCGACTGGTTTTATGTGGCTCGTTTTGTGAAACACGATCTGAAAGGAGTGTTGAAGTATATAAGGTAGAAATTTGGACCCATGCCCCGCCCCCCCCCCACAGACCGTTACAGAGAAATTAATTAATTAGATAATTGGTTAATTAATTAGTTATTAATTAGTTAATTAATTTTTCTGTAACGGTCTGCGATGGTTTTTGAATTCTCGGTAACGGTCTGTGATGACTTTTGAATTCTCGGTAACGGTTTGTGATGGTTTTTGAATTCTCGGTAACGGTCTGTGATAATTTCTCAATTCTCTGTAACGGTCTGTGATGGCTTCTGAGGTCTCTGTAACGGCCTGTGATGGTTTCTAGAGACTCCATGCATCATACTACAAGCCGTAACAGAGACGCTTCACAGACCATCACTGACCGTGATAGACCGATTCCAGTAAAGGAATTTCATCGTGTTTCACATTTTAATCCCACAGGGATTGCGCTAACAGCTTTTTATCCATTCTCTGCGTATTTATGAACTTTTCTAATATAAGAAAGAATGATTTAATGCACTGGATAACTAAAACGAGTTCTTATAGATGACCGAACTATGTGGGATGAGAACAATTACAGCAACACTCTTACCATGCTACTATTCATAATGTATAATCCTGTAAAAATTCGAGCACCACGAACATTCCGTTATTAATATCTAACTCCCAATTTCATACGATGATCTCTGCACTGAACGTTAGCATAGAAACTTAACAGGCTACTCCCTTTTCATTAACTTCTGTCAATTGATAATATAACTTCAGAAAAAAAACTCACTATCCCGTTGTTAGTTCGTTAAATTCTCCACTGTCTACTCAGATTTAGTTTGGAACTAACTTTAGTACCAATCACGCATCCATGAAATTCGAAAAACTAATCGGGAAATTATTAAGAGGTTCAAACTATGGTGACCTTTGTGCCAAATGATCGCCACGAGTGCAATTCTTAATTTAAACGAAGACGATCAGCATGCTTCGATATTTCTAATACCTTAGGCATAAGAATAACTAAAGACTAAATACGTTTGAAAGCACACAGAAAGAAAATCAATTTCATATTTTCCAATTGAAGTTTCTTTCCAACAGGGTGGCCAGATCGAAAATTGAAAAACGAGAAATTTTTTTTTAAATCAGAAAACGATCAGAAAGTCTGTTAGAAAAATCAGAAGTTTATCAGAAAGATCATTTTTTGTGAAATAGCGACTTCTGTATAAGATGCTGGCATTAACTATTCCACTACTTTCATGTTATTGATTGGTACTTCATTTCCAAAAATTTGTCACTATAAAGATGAATATTCATCAATCGGTAACGAATCTTTACGCAAAACTCTGTTTTTCCTTTATATGTCGAAATGATATTGCTGTGACTAATTAATTTACTTCGATTTGTGTCTCCCCACAATCAAATTCAACCATATTAATATCCTCCAATAGGTAATTTTGATTTCATTTGTGAACTGTTCAACTAGATAAGATTCTCGAAATCAAGAAAAGAAATTTATCAAATTCTAGTGCATTGCTGTAGCTGAAGTTGCCTATATAGGTCAGAAATTACCAACGGATAATTGAGGAAAACAAGGTGCCGCAATATACATCTATAATAGTAATGTGTTATAATTGTACTGAACTGCACTAGCAAAACTGGGATCTGAAATAGTTTCGAATTCGGAAAAAAATCAGAATATGGTACGAAAACCAGAAGAAATCAGAAGATCAGAAGAAATTCAGAAAGGACTTCAAATTTCAGAAATTTTCCCTACTTTTCAGAAGATCTGGCCACCCTGCTTCCCGATTAATTCTATCTAACTCGTAAATAAGATGCATGTTTGGAAGAAAACTCAACAACTAAATATGTCGACAACGCTTTAAAATATTTTATTGAAAACCAATATCTTCAAGTGAGAAATCATTCACTCTGATTTTTCTATATAATCTAGAATGTTGAAAATGAAATATATTTGCGTAGTAAGTGATATTAAAGAGTACGAATTTGGTTCTGACATGCTTGCAATGGCTAGTGCATCATATTTATCGTTGACAAAATAACTTCGTTTTTCCCCATTTCCTTTTATTTACTTCAATCAATCAGCCGTGTCATTTTCAATAGGCACACAAGATTTTTTCATGTGTGCTCGTCACCGTTTTTTTTTCTTTCAATCTTCGTCGTTTGCTGTCCACTTGTTTTTCGGTTTTATGCTGTTATGATCAAAATAAAAATATACGCTGGTATTTGCGTAAACAAGTAAATCACATGCGAATCTCGAAGTTCCTTTTTCGATGAGTAAAATAAACTGTGGTTGTTGGATCTCATATAGGAGAAGTACTTACCATGCGTTGTTAAATGCCGGAATTTTTCATAACCAAGACTCTTTCTATAGGCTAGAAAAATATCAGTGAATTGCATGTCGAATACGACAAAGAAGAAAATCACTTCACGCAGAGTATAACACAGCGTTCACATTTTTATGATACGACCCTAGTCGAACTTTTTTTTGCAAGTGGATGAAATTCTTGACTTTCTTGAGCAAGAAAGTCATGCACTATGGACACATTTTGAGCTCAAGTCTTGACAAGCGCATGAATAAAAAAGCTCGACTAGGGGATGATCTCGAGACTGAAATTTTTCCCGATCTCCTCAATCGGATTTTTTTTTGGACAAAGTAAAATACGAATCTTACATTTTTGCAGAAAAATTCCATATAGTGAGATTTGCTGTTAATTTAGTCATCATTGAAATGATGTCATCAGCAAACGCTAGTCACACATTTGTTCACCGAAATAATTAAATCTTCAATCAAAATTGTTCTCTGTAAATAGAGTTTTCACAGTGATGAATTAAACTATCGCCACTTTAGCAGTTCAATTAAAGCTTTCATGTGTTTAGAATTTGAAGTCACGCAATTATTGTTTTATTTTATTCTCGATTTTGTTTTTCGAAAATTCGACTCTTGCGTCGCACAAGAATTATTTTCTGTATCTACTATTACCTGATGATTATTTGAAATATTCGTCTTTATATTCCTGTCTGCACATCGTCATATTAGTGCTAGAAGTGGTGTATGATACAAAAAATTCCGAATAACATTTAAGGACAAATGTGAATCAAATCGATAGAAACGACTTATTTTCCGTCTAATAATAGTTTTTCAGTTTAGTTCGTCACTTGTATCATATTTTGAAAATATATGTAGAAGCAGTGACGTAGTCAGAGGGAGGCTCGGGGGATCAATCCCCCAGAAAGATTGAAATACCTGAAGGGGGTACAGGCTTATTCGTTTTTACAATTCAAAAAGCATCATTTTCCTATGATGATCTCCCCTCCTAAAAATTCCTGGCTACGTCACTGTATAAAAGGCAAAAACTACATATTATATTGTATAATAAAAGAAAAAAAGATTATCGGCGACTATGTGGTACCATTTGCATAAGTTCAATAGGAATGGGAAAGACAATAGTTGAATTACGTTCAGCAGCAATTTGTGTTAATGTCTGTAGATATCTTAATTGCATAGCTATGGGTGATTCATTGATCGTATCGGCCGCTACTTTTAAACTACGACTTGCTTTCATTTCGCCTTCAGCTGCGATGATTTTTGCACGCGCATCTCGAGATGCTTCAGCTTCTGCCGCCATCGCTTTTTGTAATGCTACAGGTAAACGAACATCTTTGACTTCAACACGTTCGACTTTCACACCCCAAGGATCGGTTGCTTCATCTAGGCCTGTCTGAAAAATAAAATTAAAAGAAATAATAAATTGATTAAGACAAATATCAATATTCTTACTTGAATTACAGTATCGATTTTATCTCGTTCAGCAAGAATTTCATGAAGTGTTTTAGTACCCAAAACCTAAATTGAATAGTTTTAATATTGTAAACATGACAAGCACAACTTTATATTCAAAACAAAATACATTTCGAAGTGTTGTTGCTGCTAAAAGTTTAGTTGATTTTGCTGCATCTTCCACATTCGTTATTGATATAACAGCATTAAATATTCGAAAATAGACAACGGCATCAACTGCTACTGTTACACTATCTTTTGTTAGAATTTCTTGTGGTGGTACATCGAAAGTGACTGTTCGAAGATCAACTTTACTGTAGGTATCCACACATGGTAAGATAAAAAATAAACCGGGTCCTATAAAGTAGAAAAATAAAGAAATATTACATTCAATTATTTAGCTTATGACTTATAATCATCATCATATACATAGAGAAAGCCTTATATCATAGAAACAATTCGATACATATCGAGCACAATTTAAGAAAACTAAAAATTTAAATATCAAAAGTAAACAATAGAAACTTTTACTTGCCACGTGCTCCATTTGCTAAAATGCGACCAAGTCGAAAAATGACAGCTCTTTCATATTCTTGAACTACCTTTTATTTTCGAAGATATTAATTAATTAATTAAAATAAATAGATAATTTACATACTTTAAGACAGAAGCATAGCGATAATGGAAATGTGACAATGACAAGTAAATAACTGAGAATAATCAATATGCCAAAGCAATAACCAGATTGTTCACGTTTGTCTTTCAGGTCTATAAAAAGAATTTTAGTTCTTTTTCTTTTTTTGAAAAACAATTATTCGATATATGTTATTATTTAGTTGTTGAATTTTAGAAAACAATGTTTTACCATAAGTTTCTGAACAACGACGTTGACTTATTGATAAAGCCTGTCGATCTATATTAATTCTCGATGTTGATAGATTTTGACTACGATTAGTTAAATACTGACAATCTTGACGATTATTACGCGATGAATTTCGATAATCATGTCGCTTTTCATTACGCGAGATCATCATTCTAACTGAATATTTTTCTCTCTCTCTCTCTCTTTCTTCTTACTGATCTATCTGTAGTCCGTTCTTAAATAAACATAAGCGCTAACTAGTGTCTACATACTCATACGATGGCAATCAATTGCTATCATAATTGACGAAACAAGTACAAATTATATCTCTTCTCTAAACATATTAGTAAAATGCATGTGTATATATATATATATAAGCTTCGTTTTCTATCAGTGAACTTGAACTTTTTATGGTGAACAATATAAATATGTAATTTTTCTTTTCTTTGAAGCATCATTGTACGAAATGTTATCATCGAATAGAAGATATTACTATCCCACTGTCTTCTAATTCATCGATTGTTTTCTTTCGATCATGTACTAATTAAGGCAGACCGGACAGAATTAATTAATAATAACAAAAAGAAAAAGTAGGGAACAATTTATCAGATTTTTTTCTTGTTCTCATTAGGCGTTTTATTTCTCATCAGGGTAAATATGGTGAACTGTAAAAATCAGTTAGAAAATGATAATAATGTGAAAAGATCATCATCAAGGAAGACAAGGTTATGTCTATATGGGAACATATTGTTTGTATGTTATCTGTATGAGATAAATTATATTCAATACGTGATGTTATATGCATCACATCTATCTAATGACATAACTACTATTCATCATTCGTATCATGAAACAAGAGATTAATCTAGTGAAAGTGTATATTAAAACGCATTTTCTAATTCAAGAACCTCTAATAGGAAGATAAATAAACAGAGAATATTTTTTTGTAAATCAACATACCATCGGTAAGTCGACGTACCAGCGTTTGAGGTGGAATGAGAAATGAATTTCTAGAGAGACGTCGAGCAATATTATTATCATTACGTTGAAGTGGTTGTAACATTGGTGTTAAATATTCATCAGCACTTACTGAACCAAATTGTGTACGATAAACATCAGGATGAGTCGATGGTCGTCTAACACCATATTGTGCCGAATAGGTGAAAGCGCCAGAAACTCCACCAGCTTCATTATCGAGCATCGAAGTGTCAAGCATCTTATACGTAGGTGATAAACGCAAACAAACAATTTATCGTCGTTATTTCTATTTCCTTTAGCGACACTGCAATGTGTCTCTAAACAGTTGTTGACATACCCATATTTCTCTTTCACAATTTTTCTTCTACGAAATACTGTCGTCACCTGTTCTCGTAAAACTTATTTGCATGTATCTAGACTATCTGCGTGTGGATATTATTTCACGGTCAGTTTGCTACACAAGAAGGCTGATGTCGTGCTGATTGACAAGCAACTACACAGACACTCGACCGGCAAAGATAAGATATTACTAGGAGAATCCTCTAGTTCTTTTTCTTTTTCTTCTTCTTCTATCTTTTCTATATTGCTTGTTTTTGACGATGATTAGCACTCGACTTGTTGTATTTGTCAAATTTCTCTTTCTTAGATTCTTTTTCTTCTTCTCCTTCGTATTGCTAGTCCTTCATTCTCGTTACTCGAAAAAGATATTCTGTGTGAATGTTGTGGTTACTTTGTTGGCTATTCGCGTAAGAGAACAACGATGAGAATGATGATGATGATCATCATCATCATCATCATCTATTCGTTCATTGTACTAGATCTAATCCATCTACTATTAGATCAGCCTCTTAGCATAACAAGAAATGTTTCTTTTTTTCTCTATTTCTGATCTGATAGCAGCAGCAGCAGCATGCATAATAATCAGGAATCGAATTATTTATTCATCAACATCTTCCTTGTTGATTAAGACGATCTTCACAGTCTATTTTAACACTCTTGAATAACTTCACATTTATTTGTCTAAGCAATGATAAATATATATACATATATATATATGTAAAAAATCAAAATGAAATACGACGAACGATTCGAAGACTACTCGTGACTAATTAAGTGTTTGTCTATTATAAAATAAATAGAATAGTGTTATTGATCTTGAAACATATTTAGTAATTGTAAACGCACGGATTGTATTAATTTGCATTAATATGAGTCAAGAATATAAAAGATAACTCTCATATTTTCTTTTGATTGCACTGGAAATTCAACGATAATAGTATTTTAATTTTGTATAAGAAATTTTCATCGTCTTAATTTATCTTTGAGTGACATCAACTCGACCTTTTGAGAATAAGGAAAACCCATTAATCATAACCTAAACATCAGTTATCACCGGTCGTTTTTCTTGAGCTTATCTGAGAATGTTTTGATTACCAATAAAAAGTTGATGGTCCTTGGTTCTGTCTAGATGACACAGTAGACGACATCGTTCTAATCTCATCAAATCTATTTCTCATTATTGAAGTATATTGAGTGTCTAAAAACAGCTTAAATGCATAGACACTTTCGTTGGTTGAAAAAGGAAAAGCAATAAAACGTTAGCGGTTTATTGTTGTTACTCTTTGTGTTTAGCCTTAGGCTAACGAGAAGAAAATTTAAGGATCTAATACTAAGAAACGTTAATGATTTGAAGGAAAAAATATTGAAAAACGAAAACAAACTTTGAACAACGGCTACCATAAAATCTTCGGTGGAAAAGACAAGGAAGAAGATTTGATTGATTTTTTTATTGCACAACATTGAACTGAAATTACGGAATGACTTTTACTGCCTTGCAGTCATATGAAAAATGCATTTGATTAAACTATTTATGACGATCAAGGTTAAGTGGCTTCTTCGATAATCTAACTGTTGATTTGCGTGTCTCTGTTATTATGAAACATGACGAATAGACATTAAGAAGTTCTATGTCTACAAGTTTCTCACTTGACATTGCTAACGAGCTTCACGTTTGATTTTATATTTGCATAATTTTCAACTTACAAACGATTCAAAGTGTACGTTATCTATGAAAATAGTATTGATATTCGGGTAATCGAGTTCATATTGCCTTATTGAATATTACAATAAAGTATAAATTAATACAAGAAGAACAAGCAACGTCTTCATTCAATTAGTTTTATCAGATAATATTACAGAATATTGGAACACAAGACTGCATCATGCCATAGAAAGATGATCTCTATTAACTCTATTGTATGTCATATGAACCAAATAATATGATGTACAAAGACCGATTTGTTCGATTTTCAGTAACAGATTTTCGAAATGTGTAAAAATTGAACCCGGACACAAAAAGTCATATTTCCTTTTTTTTAAATATCAAACTAACTGCTATTGTTGGCTATTTCTATTCAATAGATATTGATAGACATCTGTCAAATAGTATACACGAAACATATTATAGTTATAATGTCAGATACCGCAGCTTACAATTAGTGACAATATGACCATGGTGATCTTTTATAGGTTTTCGAAAATAATAACTACTAACATGTGATTCTAATATTACAGTGACTAGAAACAGCTGTCGAAACGATATTACGTAAAGATGCATGAGCATCAGTCGATTATGCTACGGAGTAAATGTATTCAGCAAGAGTCTATATATATATTGGATTATAAGTCTCTCATTTTCTACCAATGAAAATATTTTTATAGAATAAAGATTGTTATTTTTGATTTGGGTTGTATTTGCGTTTGATACTTCTCTATGACTATGACTAACACTTTATTTAGGATGTTTTCGTCTAATAATGATTTTATCATACGGCGACTGGTATTGTTCTAACACGCAAAGAAAATAATGTTTTGTTTTTATTATTGATTTTAAAAACATCTTGACTAAGTATGGAAACCAGCACGTCAGTTACGTATTGAATAAATGCAAAGAAATGGAATTATGTTCAAGTGACTCGATCGCTTGGATCAGAGGCGACAGAGTTTTGTTGAGCCCTGTGGGAATCATAATTTCTTCTTGTTTGCCGAGCCTCATCAAAGCGGTCAACATAAAACAAAAATGATTAAAAATACCAAAAAAATAATTTTCTCGGTTCGCTCTTTGTACACATGTGCCAATAAAAAGACTATTTAAACGAATTTGTATCATTTCTATGATCAAGGAATAGTGCAAATCTTGCGAACTTGTTAAGAAATCAAATGAAAATCAAGCCTCTTGGGTCCCAGTGGTTCCGCCGCCTATGCTAAAATTCGAAAATGCAATTAAACAATTATACTTATCTCGATTTCATTTAAATGAGTTCATTGAATCGTATCATCAATTTTTAGAAGAAGAAAACAATCCATTTACTACTGTTGACAAAAACAAAACGACCATGCTTAATCGAGACGACTATGTTTTACGATACTTGTCCTTTCTATAAACCTTCGGGCTATTAATAATAATTTCTATGGATGCAGTACGCACAATAAATGTTGATGTCTTTTATATAATTGAAAAAAAAGCAAAAATTGAAATAAACAAAACTTGAAAAATGCTTTCAAATGAGGTAACGCAAGAAAAAAAAATAATTAGTAGACATATTGTTTTTTTTACAAATAGGGTTTAAATGATATTCTTGAAGATGCCCAATCGGACCTTGGCGATGAAGGCTATTTGCAAGATGATGATTTAGGTGAAGAGATCGATCTTAACGCAAATGTGGATGAAAATATTAGAGAAACTTCTACTAGACCACAAACCAATAAATCTATAGATTCAAAATTACGTGGAAGTAGTAAAGCTGTTCGTTTGAAACCATCCCAGCCCCGTCTATATGATTTCAGTGCTACTAATCTTAAACGTGATCTAGCGATAGAACGTATTATTGAGTCACGTAAAGCAACTATCATTGAAAATGAGTATACCGTGTTAGCACAAACAACATCACAAGGTCGTCGACAATCGCCTCATGCTCGTATGAACTCAGTAAAACTACAGAGAATAACAAATCCAACTGAAGCCGAAGCCGAAGCCGAAGCTAATACAAATGATGCCAAAGATCGAACAACTTCTCGACAGAGTAAAAACACATTATCAACGCCTGCAGTTCAACTTGATAATGACAAATGGGATGATGGATTAAATACTGATTTTGATAGAGGTAAATTTCGTTATGATGGAATAATAATTTTCGTGATTTTTGCATTTGTAGAAAGTGTTGCATCGATAGATAAATCAAGTTTACAGATTTATGAAGAAACATGTAAACGATTAAATATATGTCCGTGTTCAATGGTTATACGATCTTTACATACAACAAAAATTAATTTAGAAAATTATGGCCTTGGACCAAAAGGATCAGCAGCTTTAGCAGTAGCTCTTGTTGTAAGTTGTTTTTGGTTTTTTGTAAAAATCATTCGAATTTCTTGTGATGAATATTTAGCGTAACACATATGTTACAACACTTAATCTATCCGGAAACGATATTGGTAATAATGGCATGTCGCATATCTACCAAATTCTTACGGAAAATTCATATATTGAGGAATATGTAGGTATCCTATTTTCTATGTCACTGAGCAACAGACAAACTTTTCAATATTGTCGTATGCGAATGATTTTTTCAATCGTAGAATTTATCTTACAACAATCTTGGTGCAAAAGGTATTCGTAAATTAGCAAAAGCTAGTGCTGCCAATGTTAGTTTAAGAACTTTAAGCATCGCCGGTTTGTGTAATTAATCGAAACGTTCTATTTTTATGTTTTCATTTCAAATAGGTAATGGATTAACAGCGAATGATATTAATATGTTTCTATCGAAAATCGAGGCAAGTGATAGACTTCTCACAGGTCAAAAAAGAAGAAGCTATTTTAATGAATATAAATAGGATCATCCGAATCTTAAAGATCTGAATTTAAGTCATAATATACTAGGCGAAGACGGTGGAAAATATGTTGCTAAATGGCTACGTAAATAAATCTGTTGTTTTTCTTCAATGCGAAAAAATTTGATATTTAAAAATTTTTCTTTATCAGGTGACAACAATATTTTACTTAATCTTGATATTAGCTGGTGTAGTATTCGTCTATCGGGCACTCATGCTCTAGCTGAAGCAATTGGCGACAATAATAAACTACTTTCACTTGATTTATCAAATAATAGTTTTGGAAATGATTCATTAGATAAACTAACAAGTTCATTATCACGAAATATGATATTAACTTTTTTAAATTTATCTGAGAATCAAATAGTTAGTCGATATACTACACAAATAAAAGAAGATCCATCGATTTTACTTGTCGGAAGTGAATCTTCAGTTTACAAATTATTTGCTGCTGTTGCAACGAGTCAAGCATTGAAAAAATTTCAAGTAATGAAAAGCATTTTTCCTTTGTGATATCATTGCTCTCTATTAAGATTTTGTTTAGATTGGAAAAAATCATCTCGATGCACGTTGTGCTATGATTATGCTTGAATCATTGGGAAAAGTTGAAAATATTACATTAGAAGAACTTGATTTAACTGTAGGCTTTTTTTTTATGAATCTAATATTATCTATACGTACATACATATCTATAGGGTTTAACGTTAACGTTAAAACAAATGGCTGATATCCATGGATTTTTTGCCAATCATCCGAAATTTACGTGCTACGCTGGACCAGTAAGGCAAACCGTAGAACAATTTGCAAATAATTTAGTTAATACAATTCATAAATATTGCCATGAACGTCAAATGAATGTAACAAAATTATTCATCGAAGATGAAGAAATGATTACAATAAGTACGACAATTACTTATGATGAATTTCGTGATGGATTAAGAAAAGCAAAAATACCGTTTCCAGCTGCTCAAATGGAGAATATTATGAAGTATTTGGTTAGTTAAAGGCTATTTTTACTTTCATTTTAAAACAATTACTGTTTATTCATCTTTTGAATAGGGAGGAGAGTATGAGGATGGCGCAATACCACTCAGGTTAGAAATGAATTTTGTATTTTGTAATTTAACCTAGACGCTCTTTTATTGCAGTTCACTTGAAGTTGATTCAAGAAAAATGATGTTTTGACTTCTCTTGTTGTTGTTGCTGTTTGTCATTCTCTATCTTCGTCGATGTCACTTTACTTTTATTGATATTTAATTCATCTGTGACGTTGAATGTAATGGCATGTTAATCGTCATTTGATCAAAACTATTTGCCAATATCAATAGACTATTTGCGTATATACGAATTGCTGCCCTAATTATTGACTTATATTTTGCCATTGCATTTTTAGAATGTTTCTCTTTCTTTCCCGTGTTGTCTTCACATTCCATACTTGGCCGATCACACATTCTTTCATATTTACTCGTAATGAACATACCTCACACTGATTTTGCTATCTAATAAATCATATATTTTTTTTATGTTGACAAACTATTTCCTATGTAGCTATTTATATAATTTTTTATTTAGTGTAATTAACACATACCATTGATAAAAGTTTATCAATGATTTCTTCATTTGAAAATTTCAATGATAGGCATAACAATGATCAAACAAGTATCGGCTTTCAAACTATTTCATGTGTTGTTGTTCTCTCTTCGTCTTCGGTCTCATATCAATTTTTTGATTGGTATGCGCAACATAATTTACGTAAAAATTGAAACCAAACTATCAAATGACAAACAATCGAAAAACAAAATAGTGATAACTAATCGTTCTACTTTTTCATGTCAAATAAATATTCGTTTCAACCAACAACAAAATTCTAGGATCAGAATAGGGTTTTTTCATCATTATACACGATCGATTGAAAATATTTTTGGTTTCAATGATTACTTTGCCGAATAGTCAATATGTACTTTTCTTCCGTTGCAATTTTGATTCTCAGTGCTTTATGTAGGTGTCTGCTGCTATTACCTTCCGATGGCATCACTCATGTTGAATTTGTTTTTTCGTATGCTGATTTTTTTGTGTTACAGACATATGTTTTTCTTTCAGTCTTGTACCATGGCATCGCTGCTTGTACGTTTTCTTCCAAAGTATGAAGTAAAAAAAAAAGGAATCTAGAGAAAGCAAAAGAATGCTTGTCCCGGATAATGATGATGCTGCCGACTAAAAAACCTAACGAAAAAGAACGATGAAACGAGATGAAAGAGAACAAACCGTGGGCAATAATAGAAACAAAAAAAAACACATTAAAACAGCTTCAGTTTACTTATATCGTACGATTTTTTTTGATCAAATTCTTTGCTTATTATGTCATTTAGTTATTAAAATGTACGTACAGGGCAGTGTGAAGGAATTGACGTTTGACACTCAATCACTATTTCGTGTCTCTCTCTCTCTCTCTCTATATATATATATATATACGTATGTCTATCAACTGTTTCCCAGGGCAGAAGGAAAACGAATAATATTCATGTACATCTGTTTGTCGAGCGAAATTATGTTAGGAGAATGAGAATTATTTCTATGCAATCTGCGTATTTCTCTCACAGTATGTTCGTTATGTTTTTCCTTTTTCTTCTAAATGAACGAAAGACAGGGAGAAAATTGAAATCGTTTATATAATTTTCTTTTCATTCTAGAAAAAAAAAAAAATAACGACAAGTTTATATCATGAACGGAAATTCTATTAATAACAATTTAATGTGCAATCAAAAACAGATATCAAAAAATCTTCCTTTGAAAAAACGTCGTGCCTACATGATCGATAACTTGACATCAAATAGTGAACAAAATGAATATCAACCGACAATAGCAAAACAGTAAGTTTTAAATAGTGAACTTTTATTCTCATAGAAAATAAAAACTCTATATTTGCATTTCATCTTTTCAGAGCCTATATAAAAGAAGATCCACTTCAAATCTACATTCCAGCTCCATCCATCGTACCAACGCCACCATCATCGCCACACGTCGAATTATTACGACAACAGCATGCTTATTTATTAATGAATCCAACTAATGCGATGCAACAAAAATATTTTCATTCATCAGCTTATGATTCCATGATTGCACAACAGTATTTCGATAATTATCGAGCATTAGTTGAACAACAACAACAACAACTACGTAGTTATGGCGTAGTCGAAGGTATGCAACGTGTACCGTTGTGAAAACATCTCGACATTCTTTCTTTTTTTATTCTAAATCAACCAAAACGAACAGATATGATGATAGACGAACATTTTAGAAAATCTTTTGGAAATAATTACAATAAATTTGCTGGCCGGTGTTTAACTCCTGATGATTCGTCATCAAATAGTTCATTGATTGAGCGAACACCAGGTTTGTTTTATTCCATTAGAAATCCATTTTCTTTTTTCAATTATTAATTTTCGACGTTCTGTTTTAGTTGACTCAATTGAAGAACATTTCGCTCGTTCTCTTGCTAAATTTCGACCATCACAAAATGCATTATCTAATGACGATAGAATATCATCGATTAATCATCAATTAACTGAATCAGTTGTTGACGATCATTTTGCTAAAGCATTAGGATCATCAACATGGCAAAGACTGAAAGAAAAACTATGATGAATTCTAGTGAATTGTTTTTGTTAGTTGTTTTCTCTTTTCTTAACATTCTGAAGGCACGCGGTGTCACTTTCTATATGACAAATAGAACACTTTATGAAATATTATAGGCAAACAAAACTTCTTTTACTTTATTAAATAAGTCGCCAGGTTGGCAACCGTTATCACATATGTTGAAATTGATTTTTAACAAGATGGGAGGTATCTTTGCATGTGTAAATCGTTCGAAATGAAGTCATGACCGTATTCAATCGCTTCATTAAATTAACAACTGGGTCGAGTGATTTTGGATAGATTCTATGATGGACAATTTATTTGAAAAATTGGAGATAAAAAAAACTTTTATTTAAAAAATCAAAGATCACATATGAAAACTAGATGGTATTCGAGCTTCATTCGTATACGAAATGCGATGCGAAGTAAGAATACGGATCTTCACGGAAAATCTTCAATTCGAAGAAATCCTGAATACATTTTATGTCGACATCATTAAATTCATCACTGAGAAAACTCCATTTTTACATATCCCAGGTCGAACAGTCCGGCCTGGAAACGGCCGGTTCCGAATAGTTCCGTTGATTTTGTGGAAGCAGTATTCCGGTTGGAAATTTTTCCGGTGATTTCCGATCAATTCCTGCCGGAAAGCACCGGAACTTGGCAGAAATTCGCCGGAAAAGTTCGGTCGTATTTTTGACCGGAATACTGCTTCCATGTTCCAGCGATTTCCCGTGTTTTCCTGCAGGATTTGGTGACTTTCCCGCATATTCCCTGGGATATCCTACGGGATCCGGGGACCGGAATGTTCGACCTGGGTAGCGATACATTCTTACAGATAGATTTCGATTGATCGGTTAATTATCTTCATGATTCATTATCTTAGATCAGCTGTAAATCAATGAACTATAATGGTTAACATATGTTGATAACGTCATTTTAAATGTCTCAGGACAAATTTCGTTCATTTTCATCATTTTGGAACCACATTTGTGAGTGAACAAAACTTCAGATTGAAGATTCGAAAGCAGATGGAGAACGCTCGATCTTGATACCTTGACTTCACGTTTCAACGAGTTTTCTACAATTTTTGGTTCTCGAGATCATAGAGTCACAAAACGACGGAAAAGATGCGTACGATCTCAAGTAAAAAGGGAAAAAAAACAACTTGAGACGGACTACAGAAATGCTTCTGCTTCGCATCGCATTAATAATACACTTTCAACTTGCAGTTCTTTTCAAAGACAATCGAAATATATTTGTCCTAATCTCATACGGAACTCTCAGATCATAATTGAATACATGGATCGAATATAAAATTCAAGTTCTATGAAATTTTGAATCATCTGATATTCCTACACAAAACAAAATTGGTATTTCTTATTTATGTATATACATTCAAATCCTCTGGCTTGCAAATTAGCTATACTAACTAGCGACATCTATTTGTGAGTTGAGCTTTTTTTCCTCTTGGTTGCTGTCGGAAACGCAACGATGTTTTATGAGCAGAAAATGAAAGGTTTCAATTTTTCTTTTTTCTCTAGTTGTGTTTTTTATCGATGCTCCTGATGTATTTTATCAATAGGTTTATTTAACCATTTAACATGCTTTTTAATGATACTATTTTTAGTGATCATGTCAACAAAACAATCGAAACAGATTGTACTGAAAAACAAGGGTCAACCGAAAAAGCGTCCATCCGTTCGACCTCGTCTTGTTTTCGAAGAACCACACATATTTCGTGCTAAGAGTGCACAATCACTTTTACATTTACAAGAAAGTCGTGAATTTCTTCCGTGTGCAGCTTGTATTACAGAAGGTGAACGACGACAAGGAAGATCTGATCGACCACATTCTTCGTATAGTCGTCAACCACCAGCTCGATCTCGATCCTCTGAGTCACGCCCATCAACAGGAATAAAAAAGCAATCTCGATCACGACCATCAGCTGCCGATTTAGAACGATTAAGTCGACCAAAAACTATACGAGGACAACCAGTATCACATAACTGTAATTGGAATAATTTTATTAAGAAAAAAAGTAAATACGGTACGAATATAGATATTTATTCAAAGTTCGAAATTCTAACACATACTAATTTTTAGCTATCAAAACACCGTATGCTTTATGCAATTTAGCATATGATCATGAAAGCTCAGAAACTCGTCCACCATTTGTTAACTATGGTGGACGCTACGATGATAAACATCATGGAGAAAAACGAACATTCAATTCTTTAGCTATTCATGTATGATCAATACGATTAGTTTTTGTAATAATTAGTTAATTGCTGTTGTTTTTTATTCTAGCAATTAAAACATCATGAACATGAAGAAGAGCGTTTATCAGAAGTACTTCGTGAACGACGTCTTCGTCTACAAGCGAAAATGTATTTTCGTGAGATGGAAGAACGAAGAGCTCGTGCACAAGAATTGCATGATCGTGCAGCACGTGCTTCAACTGAATATCGAGATAATTATCGACCACCCTTCAACTATGACAATGAAGGCACATTTTCTCGACATTAAATTAGGTTTTCTTTTTGTATTTTTCAATGATAGTTTTAACAAAAAAAAAGAAATAATCTCCTTTTTTTTCAATTTGGAAAGTTTTTCTTTTTTAAATGTTTTGACAATTTGAGGATTGTTATCTCATTTGTACTGAATTATTTGTATTCAAATAAAATTCTTTTAGATTTCGCAAAAGAAAAGTTAAATTCAAGAACTTATTTTAACTGTTTATAGATGTTTGGCAAAGATGCTAATAAGATATCACTATTGTAAATTATCTTGATAGTAAAGAATATTTAATATAGAACTGAATCCTATCGAGATAAATCTAGAGATGCATTGCGGCACAGTGAACCAACATCATCATACCGTAATTGATATTTTACGTGTTTAAATTTCTAAAGAGTTTGTAGAGATTTTACAGTCTACGTTCTTGTTCATAAATTCTTCGCCTTAATTTTATGATGCGATGCGACGCATAGCATTTATGTAATTCGTTGCGTACGCATACAAATTCATATGATGAAAACTGGCCGTTAAACGCAGCTAACCGACACTGCTCGAGCTTTGGTTTCGGCAATATTTATTTTAAATTTAAAAATACTTTCTGAATTAACTTAATTTATTTCACGTAAGACAGAAAAGAAATAAAAAAAATTCATATTAAAAAATAAATATAAAGAAAATTAACATTTCAAAAACTTAATTTTGAAAAGTGAAATATAAAAATTAACTAATGAATCAAAAAAATATCTGAAATTTCGTTCAAACAATAATTTAGGAATTAAATTTAAAACAACTTGTTAGCGCAGCTCCTTCGAGGCTAAAATGTAAAACTCACATATATCCCTTAGACTGAAAAAAGTAATTGCAAATAACTCGAATCAAAAATCTACGTTAATTTCCAAAATCTATAATCACATCATTACATATCTGCTTATGACTGTAATGAAGGGTTTATTGTTAGCTTGTATGTTTAATAATGGCAGACTAGTTGCTAAGGTATGTAATGGACAGGTCTTGCTTTATTCGCATAGTCTGTAATTAAAAAAAGAAGAAATAGCAGCCTAATTAGTGTAGCTCCTAATTACCATAATTTATAAACTAATTAATGTCTGTAATTGGCAGGAGTGGGGAGTCGCAAAAATCTCGCTTTTAAACTTACACTCACCATTTTCTTCGAAAATATATGTCAACGTCCAATCTCGAATTCAGTCCAATCTAAGATCCACCTAGGCCAATCTCGGAGCATCAGCTTGGACTAGCCCAATGTCGGATAGTGAAATTTTTTTCCGTTAAAACCTTCATTAATCTTCAGTCCGATGTGCAATTCGAATTTTTTTTTGATTGGCATGTTGGTACGATGGTACTCGAAACTTCCGAATCATCAGTATGAGAAGTGAGGGTACATTAGAATATTTATATCAATTTTTTTGTAGAAGTTGCCGTTCTTCGAAATATTATTTATTAACTCATAAAACTCACCCTCATGCGCTCATAAACTATTGAGTCGTTTCAATTGTCATTGTTCTTAGACCATACTCAAAAAAGAATTCGAATTGCAGTCGGGCTGATGATTAATGAAGGTTTTAACAGAAAACAATTTCACTATCCGACATTGGACTAGTTCAAACTGATGCTCCGAGATTGGACGCTGACATATATGTATATATATATATAGAAAGAGAGATGTAAGCCGTGCGGCTGAGCCGCCGCCGATTTTTTCGAAAAAGTTCCAGCCGCGCCGCCGCCGTTAAGATGAAAAATTACCGAAAATGCCAGCCGCCGCTGTGCTATAAATATATATACTTGTTTTTTGAATATTTTGAGCACTTAGAATTAATTTTTAGGGCTCCTCCAATCTAGTTTCTTCTGAGAACGTTCTCTGTTATCAATTTTACCTTTTTCATTCTAAGATTTCTCGATAATAGGACATTTTTGTAAAATTGTCAAAACATTTCAGCCGCCGCCAAGAACAAAACAATTTCTAGCCGTCGTCGCCAATAGTAGGAAAAAAATTGAAAGTTTTGAGCCGCCGCCACTGATCAAGGCATCGGCTTACATCTCTAAGTATGACATCTTTTTTCTGAGTAGTAGACGGCAATCACATAATCATTGAAGAATACTCAGCGCTTGATGTTCTGTATGGATACGCTTATTTTCAATATATGACATCGCTATATATACAAATGTGTGTGTATACAAACAATGAATTCGCCAGCGGTAGGCGGGATGAATGACAGAGGATAAATGGCCATGTAACAAAGTATCTATTGCCGCCAATAAAAGTGATAGTACCTATTGATGAAATATTTATTCATTTATAAAGAGTACAATGAATGTTTTGTTTTAAAAGAAATAAAAGAAATTGGGCAGCTTCATTTGTTTATCAAACTTTACAGGCGAAACCAATGTCATGAATAATATTTAATGCGTCTATATTCGGAAAACCAAATTTCACGATGTTGTCACGATTGAAATCATCTGTTTTCCGAGACGAAAACTGAGAATTATTACAAAAGTATCATCAACTTACTCCAGAAATATAACCATAGTAGTTTCAAGCCTGTGATCACCATTGTACGAAGCAGAAATTTCGAAATCATTTATTCCTTCATTTATCACAGCAAGGTTTAGTTACCTCTTGCTACTGAACTTTCGATTTGTAGTAGGATTTCATGAAAATTGCCTACAAGGATACTTGTTTTTGTGCATATTTGCCACCGAAACGTACTTAGCTAAATTCGTAGATAGTCTTTTCAACATTGATACAAGATATATAGCTTGATATGAGCGGTGAGTTCATTAAAACTTGAAAGTATATTTGTAACGTTCTTGTTTTAATTCATATCTCTTAATTGTAAAATATTAAAAAGAATCAGAAAACTATTGTTTTATTGAATCGTACAACAGCAATCACTATTGGTTACTGGATGAGATCTATGTGGCGCCGTTATTTGCCTCCTTGGTTGTGACTGTCTTTGTGATGAAACTGTAAGCTGCTGCGCTAGTTGCTTCATGGGCTCAAGTTAATTCTTTCTCATCCAAGACATCTGGCAGACCATAATTTTATTCACCTGATGTGCTCGATCACCTATGATAATCGACTCAGCAACAAGAAACCGATGATGTATTTAGTTAATCGTGTAAAATTCATTCGAAAACTCAACGCAGAGCTCTTCATTATGGAAGAAGACCTTGTCTGCGTAGTCATCCGAACTGAAGGTGTAGCAAATCATGAGGAGAACTTTCTTTTCTTCATTGGACAACCGTGCCCAATTTGCATAGTCCGTAAAACGACGAATATCCTCATCCTGACCGCAGCTAATTGCATGGCATACGCATTCCAAATAATACATAAGCTTAGCTGTGGGACGGTTTGGTACAGTAACTCGAACAGTTATCATTTCAACGCCGACTTGCTTACGGCCGATGATAACTGCCATTTTATATGGTATTAAAGTGAAAATCAGACTCTTGTTTGAACTAGTGATGAGTTATATAAAAACTGAAACATTATTTTTTTGTCAACATTTATTTTATCGGAAGAATGACATAGACATCTGATCCTCCATAGGTATGTTTTTCCTAGGAAGAAAAACCTTTTGTTTTATCGTTTACTTTGATAAAACGATTTCAGCATAAATATAGCTTTTAGTCTGATACGACAACAAGGAAGAACAAGCAAAAGCTTCTATGATCGTATCAATCTCTTGAGCGATAGTTGAATACTTTTGAAAAGTTTAAAAAACGTATGAAATAATCTTCAGTGTATTTCTCAGTTTATAAAACATAATACTTGAAAAGCTAATTTTACTCGCTTTGTTGACTTTTTCTTTATATTTCAAAAATGTACGAACTACGTTGTTATCTACTTTGGATAACATACACTTCTGAAGTGAAACACCATATCTTTTGAATCAGAAAATAGAACAATATTATTATCCGACATTTACACGCATACCTCCAAGATCCTGCAATGCCGAAGCGAAAAGTTATCATACTGAGTTTATTCTTTCCCACAACCTATGGTGATTTATATTTCTTGAAAACTCATGTGGTATTATGCAACTTATAGTTTAATTTACATGTTATCACGGATTGAAACCCAACGATGAAATAAAGAGTTAAAAAGGTTTTTTTTTACAGAGATTCATAAAAGAGTGTGAAACAAACGAGAACATCGTGGATTTCGTACCTCTTGCTTTATACTTTTGACCTCTTAACTGAAAAAGAAAACATTGAGTTTCGTTCGATGGTAAAAATGGGTTCAGCAAGTCAATGCTTAAAATTCCAGAAATTTTCTTTCAATTTGTGATTGAAATAAATTTTCAATTCTAATGCATGAACTCTTTCGAAATAGTTAGATTCAGAAGTTTGCATAAGACTTGTATACAATATAATGCTGGATCACTCGTTGATAGAACTCTTTCACCAATTACTCCATATGGACTTGATGTGTAAGTATTTTATTTTCGATCAAAATAAGTTCTGATATATATATATATATATAAATATATCTTTCTAACATACAATCACTGAAATACTTAAAATCAAACATAGATATAATTCTTCATGATTCATTTCACAACATGATTCAGTCATTTTTTGTTGAGTAACAAAATGCTTGGCGATTACTATTGCCATCTATCGATATTTGTTACCACTGGTCAACATCAGTAAATTGTTTACGATATAGAGTCACATTGGAAATACAAGAAAAAAAAAACAATATCGTACCGTTTTGCGAAGATAAAATTTCCGGTAAGAAAATCTTTATAGTTTTTTTTTTTCTTTTTAATATTACTTTTTAACTAAGAAATTTTATTTATCTTCTAAAACACATTCTATATTCATCGATATTAAACATAATTATATCGTTGTTTCTTAAATTTTCCCACCAGTAGTTGTAAATACATTAGCTAGAGGACCAAGCATATGAACCAAATTATTCAGTGTTCTTGGATACCAATGAATACCATTTGGGTTCATATCGGTTTTAGTAGGAACGCCAAGTATTTGTTTAGCACGATGAACAAAACGTATAGGAGCCATAGCCATATGTCCTAAACTATGTCGATGAATAGATGAGTAGCACGATGAACTAACATTATTAACAATTAAGGTTCCATGCTGAGTTATTGGCGTTGCATAGCCTCGTTGAAGTTTAACGTCAATTGAAAGAATACGTGATGATTGTAAGGTTCCATTTTTTCCAATAACGAAGAGCTTATGTTGTTTAGGATCAATAAAACGAGCTTGTACATAGGTTCGATTGCCAACAAATATAAGATGATCCGATGTTATAGATATCCGATGACCTGATTCTGTTGTAAACGTATAGAAAAATGCTAGAAAGATAAATTTCAATCACATAAAATGTTTTTTTCGTCTTCATTTTTACCTTGTGCTTCATTTTCATAATGTAAAAATGAAATAATTTCTGCTGTGACAATTTTATCATCATGATCAATAGCAAGAACTTTATGACCTATTTTAAGATCTCTTATCGGAATTTCACGATCCGTTGGAGTTTTTGCCATATCAGTCAACGAAAAGCAATGTGGCTTTGCTAAAGATTAAGAAAAATGAAAATTCTATTTTTTTAAAGCACTGAGAAAAAATGAACTTACCAACGAATGGGCATTCTTCAGTCAATTTTTCATCTTTATTTACACAACACTTTTGCGAAAGTTCGATTAATTCTGAAAGAGATCCACGTACAAACTATAATCAATAAATAAACGAACAGTTATTTGCTTGTAGAAAAAAGTATTTTCTTACATCTTCACCAATACATCCTCTTGTTTTTGTTTTAAGACATTCCATAAAACGCTCAGCCATTGTACAAAATCCCCTTATATTACCTTTTGTTGCTTGAACTAATCCAACGGCATCAATAGCAACACAACTAAGAATTGTTGTTGGATCGACTAGAGAAATAACAGAAACATATTGATTCCATTTTTAGAACGTCTATCTACCTTCAACAGGACAATTAGTAGAAGCTGATGCTATTACATTGAATAAACACAATAGAATTATAGTCAAATAAAGAACACGATGATTGTACATGTTTGTAGGTTTAAAAAGTGAATGAATAAATGAACAAGTTGTTCTTCTCTTTATATAGTTGATGATTATCATTGTAAAATAAAATTCAAATCCGTATTGATCCGACTGTTGTCATGTTTGTTTGCCTATTTATATTTGTTCAATTGACTATCTTGAAAATACATCGACATTTTTTTAAGTCTGGATAAAGCTTTGTCTTGTCTTTTATTATTATCATGTAATGAACACAATGTTCGATTACGCGAGCACACATTTATTCAACTGTCTAAGCTTGCCTTTTTTTACATAATCTTCTCTTCTATTTTTAGGTTGTTTCGAACAATTATGTTGATTTTAGCTTCAGTTGGCAGTTGGCTACCTTTTGCCATTGTTGCTTTGGTATGTAATTTAAGACCTTTCTTTTGTCTTTTGACTACTTTTGTTCTTTTGTTAGTTCATTATTTTCTTCTCGGTTATATTTACATTACGTTATCAACAAAAACGACATCGGAATTATGCAGTCACCCTTGTTTGTTCGGTATCATTGATTATTGCTTTATTAACATCAAGTTTATTGCCGACGGACATCATTTTGGTATCATTTATGAAATATCCGAATGGAACATATAAAGTAAGTGAAAAAATATTTCTGAAAAAATAAATATTCCAAGAAACAAAAATCATTTAGGAATGGACAGTAAATCAAACAACTCGAGATCATATTCAAAAATATGTCGAAGTCGGATATTATGGTACGTTAATCATTACTAAGTTGTTTTTTAAATAGATCTCGAAAACATCGTAAGGCAGCAGTAAAAGATTTTTGTATCAAAGTAAAAAATTGGAGATTCCTCAAAGGCCATACTTCAAAGAAGCATTTAGCGGATGTGAGGGAAAATACATTTGTTGTTAGTCATCGGATATTTCTATGCAGCAGACAAATATAATTAATGTCTATTTTAGTTTTGTATGGACTTGTTATTCTTATGACTTTTCTGATCAATCCATTTCTTTTTTTCTACTACGAAGAAAAGCAAGAAGAAGAAGGTCAAACAGCGAAAGTACGAAAGAATAACTGAAAATTTTATTTTATTATAATTTCTCAATTTTGTTTTTTAGCGAATACGCTCAGCCGCCAAATGGACAGCAGGCTTTATCATTTTTCTTATTATTCTAATCATACTGGGGTATATAACTTCATTGAATACTATTTTTAAATAATACATTTTTTTTTCTAAATTTTTAGAGTATTCTTTCCTCAATTGGCAACATTACCATCCATTAATTCAACAAGTGAATGGGATAATGTAAAATATCTCATTGATCATTTTGATGGTTCACGTAAATAATGAAACTTTATGATAATTTTTTTCCGTCTAAATCAGTTCAAATCTGCTAGGAGTTGAAGATTCAATTTCATTTACAATCTTCACTTTAAGTCTTATTGGATTTTTCCTTTTAACAGTCTATACGGTAAAATAACTTGAACATGGAATTTCATTTCAGTATTCATTCGTTCACTTAGGGTTACGGTTCTATTGCATGTCCATTATCATTAATTCGTGGTAAACGAAGTGCACGTTTACAACAAGCAACTATTGAAGAACAACGTGCTGAACTACAAAATCAAATACGAGTATTAAAACTTCGAGTATGTAGAAAAGACTGCTCATATCGATACTAACCTATAATCACAGTCTTCGAATCCGATAACCTCTACATAAAAGCTTGTTAGCGCAGGCCCTTTGGGGCTAAAATATGGAACTCACATATGATTTTTCGCCTAATTTACTTATACATAATGCATGGTGCGAAATTTGCTGCAAGAAAATCGATCAGTAGAAAAAAAATGTTTTATTTAATTTTTGCATGCTTGCTAATATCTGTAATGCAAGGTGGGCGGTCTCTAAGGGGTCTCTGAGGGGGGGGGGGTCGGAAGCCGCAAAAATCTCGCTTTTAAACTTATACTCACCATTTTTTTCAACAATATATGTGAGTTCCACAAAACTTCGACTTTTCTTTTTAGTATCCACGTCATGTTCCAATGCCAGCTCGTGAAAAACGAAAATTAGCTGAACTCGAACAACAAGATGCAGCTCTGAGTGTTAATGAAGTATCAATAATAACTGTTCGAGAAAGTTTTTTCTTTAAATTTCGCTGTATATATCGACCAATACAAATGATTGTTGGACTGCTTTTATTTTGCTTTGCCATACTTATATTCATTTCGCTATTATTAAGCAACATTAATAAGTTGATGCATTTTGTGAGCTTTAAACAAATATTTGCACAAGGCAATCAAACATTACCAAACCCTATTGATCTTGTTTTGACATGGACTGGAAAAGTAAGATTACAAATTTGCGCAAAAAAATAAAATATCCGCCATGTTCATTTTTCTTCTTCTTCTTATAGTATTATCCAATCAGTTATATTTTTCTAAGTGGTTTAATGATTTATATTATTTTCACGTCTCTTTATGGTTTACAACAAATGGGCATTTGGTATTTTTGGATTCAAGTATGTTGATAATTAAAGTTCTATTGGTTATGTGACTTTTTTCCCCTTCTTTAAAGATGTATCGATTTTCTCGTGGAAGAACTAAACCACAAGCAATATTAATGTTGTGTTCTTTATTAATGTTTATCGTCGTTGCTATTAATATATTTGTTTATCTTCTCATTCCTCAATATGCCATTTATGGCGATCAATACTATTCATCAACTAGTACCGTACGTTATCATTATTAATCTAATATTTCATATACAATTCTTGAATATATTTAGAATGGAACCATCGTTGTTAAACCATGTACGCAATTTGTAACAACAGGTAAAATTTCTGGAAAAGTTACCATACATTTTATTGGAAATATGTTTTTTCCAGATGACTGCCAAATGACAGTAATGGGTCGTATTATACTTCGATTTTTCTATAAGGTTTGGTTTTTTGGAGCTATCTACTTTTGTCTCAGTTGGGTATATCTTGTCGTAAGTATTACTTGACATCTAGCATAGATTCTAGTCGCTAATTATTTTACTTTTCTGTAGATGTTTGTGGTTAGTTTCTTTTGGAAATTAATTCGCAATCGTGAATCAAACATTCAAGAATATACAGTTGAAACTCTATTAGAAGCCGGTGGTGAAGATGAAGATGATCGTCTAATTGAATAAAACTCTTACTCAAAAAGAAAACATAACTCTGAATCTATTTTTTCTTGTCTCATTTATTTATCTCGATTCAATCGATTGTATTGCTACTGATCAAAAAGTATATAGATCTATATTTGTACGTCTATGTTCATCTCGTTTTATTCTATTTATTTTTTCGAATATTAAAATTCTAACCACGTAAATTTCTTTAATTTTCCCTTAATATATTAATCAAGACGATTTTAATGTTTATATGAAGGAAATCTGACTAGAAGTGATATGAGAAAATATTTATTGCACATAGTCTCGAACTGTTAACATGTTCCGGAATAATTCAGTTTGTGTTGCTTTTCATATTCAAATTGATATGCTACTAAAACAGCTCCGACAGTGATTAAATTCCCTTGATGAGAATAGATGAAAATAGAATTTTTATTATTCCGCTCATCAGATTAAGTCCTTATTCGTTTACTAATCGTATTAGTGTTTGTTTATCTTTTGAACTGTTTCAGATGTCAACTGATATTTCACCATTAAAGTCGGAAGAACTTCAATTATTTGAATTAGCTCGTCTATCGAATATAACAATTGACGAACGTATGTTTAAAATCATTCTTGAATTGCTCAAACTGAATATCAAACCGGAAGCTATCATTCAAGTGTTGAAAGTATTGGCAAAACAAGGATTAACATCGACATCGTCTTAAAATATCATTCTTTTTTCTTTGTTAATCTTTTTCTTCTTATGATAATATTCCAAAAAATATAGTTAGAAAAAAAAAATATAACTTTAGATTAGTTATTATGACAGTTTCTTGTTTGCAAAATCATCGCTCACCATCGTTACTAACTTCACTCACGAATCGTATTGCAAATTCAAACAATAATCTTTGATTAAATACAAAACAAGTACTACTGTCGATTCAAATATGAGTGATACATTTTATGTAACACCTGCCAATGAAATTGAAAAGCTCGAAGATTGGAAATATCCATTGGCATTTCAAGCAGCTCATCATCATGAAAATTTGAATGTTTCGGAGACAGTTGAAGTTGAATGGCGACTGCGAGATCGAGTATGAATGAAAAACAATAATTCAATTGTTTATCTTTTGATTTCTTTTTTTCTCATAGATGAAAACAGTTAGTGTTGCACTTGTTATGTGTCTTCACATAGGCGTTGACCCGCCGGATGTAGTTAAAGCAAATCCATGTTCAAAACTTGAATGTTGGATTGGTAAATTGATTATTCTTTGAGTTTCTGTAGAATGTTACGAAGTGAATTCTTTAGATCCATTTTCTATGACACCTCGTAGAGCTCTAGAATCGATCGCTGCGGAATTACAACGTCAATATGAACGATGGCAATCGAAAGCTCGATATAAATCAAGTCTTGATCCAACACAAGATGACATTAAAAAACTATGCATGACTTTACGACGCAATGCTAGAGTATGTATTTAAATTGAAACTATTATCAACAATTTGTTTTTCATAATAGTTATGTTTGAGATTCGTTGAGAGTCAATATTGTATCGCTAGATTGAATTTTTCATATGAAACGCGGACGTACTTACTCCTATATCTGACTAACATACACTTAGGCCTATTGAAATCATCCAAAAAGCGAGATGTTTCAAGATTTTAAATCATTTTATTTTTATAGGAAGAACGCATTCTATTTCATTATAATGGTCATGGTGTTCCACGACCGACAGCTAACGGAGAAATTTGGGTATTCAATAAGAATTTTACTCAATACATACCATTATCTTTATATGATCTACAAAAATGGATGAGTTCACCTTCAATTTTTGTTTTTGATTGTTCACATGCCGGTGTGGTTCTGAATTTATTTGTTAAATTTGCTGAACAAATCGATAAAGAACTTGAAGACGCTCGAAAAAATTTAGCGCAAGTTTCTTCAATCTCTTCTACTTCGACTCATCCAGCATCCCAGACAATGCCATCTCTTCCTACATCGTCACCTATACAAGATATTTTACTTGGCGCTTGTGGTGAAAATGAACTTTTACCTATGAATGCAGAATTACCAGCTGATTTATTTACATCTTGTTTAACTACACCTATTAAAATTGCATTGCGTTGGTATGTTTTACAGAAGAATATAAGCCGTCTTAATCCAAATATTGATCAAGATATGATTGACAAAATACCTGGCACAGTCACTGATCGAAAATCAATGTTAGGTGAATTAAATTGGATATTTACTGCTGTAACAGATACCATCGCTTGGAATTCACTACCAAAAGATACATTTCAACGTTTATTTCGACAAGATCTATTAGTTGCTTCACTCTTTCGAAATTTCCTTCTCGCTGAAAGAATTATGCGGTCATATGGTTGTCATGTTTGTTCAAGGCCAGCACTACCACCTATGTTCGAACATCGATTATGGTAAGTCGGTTTAGTTTCTTGTTTTTTTCTTCTGATGCGTTAAGGCACCACCCCCCCCCC
>OENM01000320.1:7433-18164 GCA_900239745.1 Rotaria magnacalcarata | reverse complement strand
ATATATATATATATATGCATGTTACATTCTTTTTGCATCTATAAAATAAAAGATCAGAGGAAAAAAAGAAGAAGAAGAAAAATCCAAATGAACGTTAAGTTGTTGCATGTCACTATAACCAGATAAACTTCTTAGGCTGTCTTTTGCCGACTATACTGAATGTGTGTCAGTCGAGGTTGATTATTAAAATCATAGATATTTTGATTGTGACAAACATAACTTCGTCCTATTTTCAACTGACATATCATGCATCAACATTCTATGACGTCAATAAGAGACGTGCAAACCCATCAAGTACTAGGAGTATACAGAGCGCGTGCAATACTCGACAATGCATATGTGTGATAGGTCGCGAGAGAGAGAAAGAGACCGTAAGCTCTCTTCCAGTTCTGTATGGCTTCATCGTGAAAACCTTTTTTTATCGAGAGTCTATTAGAATTTCGTACATGAATATAACACAAAACAAAAATTATAACAAACTCTTATCAAATTAATAAAAAAAAAGAAAAAAAACTGCATGAACAATATTCAGCAACTGTCAGCTAATAATAACCAGCTACTATCGCGTGTTTGGACTTGTCTAAAATATTGATCGTATGTGCGCATATTCTTCATCAAAGAGAGCATTTGCGTACTCCGACATGACATGTTAGACTTCATTAGATTATAAATAGGCGTTATTCTAATCGTCATAATATTTACTCCTGTATATTATATTGTATCGAGGAATGCTTGTTCAAATCTACGATCTATATGGTCAAAAAAATATGGACTAATAATCGATGAATAAATTTAGATACAGGTTTTTCTTTGTATCAAAATAATCGAGCTTCGATAAAAATATACGTTCTTTGACGCACGTCGAAAATAAAATATTTAATTAATGATTTGACAAGAAACAATAAAACAGCATGTTCTCGTTTTCATCATTATCGAAGTTCTTTTTTATCCATCGATTTATCTAATAGACGCTAGACAATTCTCAAATAATAATAATTGTATTCAAAGATCATTTAATTGCGCACAACCGAATTACGAGATGGAATTCACGCTTGAATAATCATTGGTTAAAAACTTACTATCAATTTTATACTATTATTCTAGACAAAGAGCGACTCGATTAAACGAGTTTACGCAGTGATATTTGCCGAAGGCCATAGTTGACATGCAACTCGATAATAATTCGATTTTTTAGTATGAATTCAACAGACAGTGCTATTTGTCAACGATGACGATGTCCTTGTTCTTCAACTGACTTGCCTTCTGTCTCATTGACATAGTTTATAGCATAAGCTATTTGATAGGTTCGAGTTGTTGATTCTACTCATGTTTGGACAGTTGAATTTATAGCATCAAAAATAAAACTGAAATCAATCAATGATGAAAGATCTGCATAATCCCATATAAATATATATTAAATTCTTTTCCGTTCGTTTTCTTTTTTATGTGTAATTTTTTGCACTATGATGTGATATATAAGTGGCAACCGACAACGACGGAAATAGAAAATTTCTATCGATCTAATTTGGATGAGAAATGAAAAATTGGAAATGCACGTAAGACAAATGTATACAAGTAAATGCTTATTACAATACAGACGAATCAATTAGGATATGCCTTTGATCTTTTTGTTGCGTCTTATTTCTATTGTAAACAAAAAAGGTTCTATGATAGTTCATCGTATTCATTTTGTAAAGAACAGATTTGCTTTTATTATTATTTGTGTTTGTAAAAATGTAATGTTTAGATATTCTATTTTAATCAGGCAATGATTACAGCTTTGATATTTCTTTCTGTTTAGCTCTCTATTTAAACTTTCTACTTTGAGACGTATTGAAGAGAACTTGAGATTCAGTGAACCATAAAAAGAAAAATGCAACATGAAATCGGTTATTATTAGAACTACAAATTAATAGATTTCGATGATGAAAATAAGAGTTAATCAAACTGTCAATTTGATTCTGTTTCGTGGTATTTTCAAGTGTAATCGCGATACCACTTTTGATGGTTCATTTTTCTCAAGATTCTCAATTGAATAGTAGAGATTAATATATTTATGCGAATGAATGATTCGATTGCTTCCGGTGTTTTATGCTACACAAGTCAATATGTTACTTCTTTGTTTGACAAATTAGAATTTCCCACTTTTAATATTACATTAAATTTGTTTTCATTAAACAATAGCACAGTAATAAACACTTTTAGCTATGAAAACAATAATCAAGTGTTTCTACACAATAAAATAGTTGATTGTGAGTTCTGTTCTAATAGGGCTAGGAGCAAATCATTGAAAAAGAATATAATTATATTGTTTTCAATCAGAAACTGTTCAGCATTCAGATTCACATAAAATACGGAGCCCAGGTATATTTCTACCTGTCAAATTGCGAACACTTTGGTGCTAATTAGCTGCATTTAAATAGGACATAACTCATAACTCGGCCAACCACAGCCAAGTGCTTTTCTCCAGCAAGCAAAATGTTACATTGATGTTCAACATAATTACTGTACGATGAAGTTAATGCGTATAGAATTAAAGTAGTTAGCGTATCCGATAGTTGTATCAGTAGAAAAACTAGATATTTATTCTAAATCGAAATCATAACCTGCAATGAATGCGAACAAACGAATAGCACCTATATATAATATTCATAGCAAAAATTGTATAATCAATGGGTTGAATAAAAGACGCAATCTGTAGTTGACATTCGTAGTATCGTCATGGCTATATCAATTGATGTCTAATAAACACAAAAGAATACTATGAAGTTACAAGAACTTTTCGGTGGTTCAATTTTTTTTCTTTTGTTTGAAAGAAATAATCATTATCCTATTCTTGCAAGTAAATATAACGAAGATGTGACATCTTTGTAAACAGGATATTCTTCGGCATCCGTGTATGCATATGTATGTACACAAAAACAAATGTCAATATCTAATACCCATCACCTAATTGACAAACTAATTACACGTGCCGTTTGTCTCTGTCTGTTGTATATATTAGGAAAAGGATCGAAAGATTGAACACGAATGATCCAATCGTTAGATAGGGCGGACGAACTCGTGCCCATCAACGATAATCCCTCGTCAATATAATTCGTAGAGAGTACGCCCTTTATCATCGTACAAAAAGAAAAAGATGCGACAAGAGAGAGATAGAGACAAGAGAGTTGGTCAATACTAAATTTTGTATAAATAGACAGCGTTTCTTCAGTATTCATCATTCGAAATATGATCAGAGCGAAAAGGTAAGTACACACGAAGAAACCTTAGATAAGTTTCAAAATTGTAGAGCAGCTGAATTTCATCTTACCAAACAGCATTAGTTCGATTAAATTGAATTGCTAATACTGTCAGGTAAAGATGGCCTAAGGACGCTCATTCGACGAAATCAAAAGTTAAAAAAATTCATTTTGTTCGATGTTTCTTTTTTTTTGAAAAATTAAAATATTTAATTTCAGATCTGCAGCTTGTGTACTATTCAGTATTATTCAATTAACCGAGACAGAATATTATATTTAAACAGTATTATTTGAGTTTATTGCTTTCTTAAAATAGTCGCTAGTCTTAAAGGCTTTATTGCTGATCAATAAAGTAAAGTTTAATCTTTGTCTTCGATTAACTTGATTAGCTTCAACGTGAGCATTTGTATCACGTCGCATTTAACATGACGAAGGGACTCAATACTTCATAGTACTGTTTTAAGCGCATTATAACTAAAAACAGAAATGAATAAAATGAACAGTATCAGAAAGAGAAAGCATTTATATTAATCAAGAGCAATAGCTCGAAGCAAGCATAGAAAAAATCTTACAGAGTCGAAGATTTTTAGGAGTGCACTGGCGAAAAAAAGTTCAATTATCAAACTCACGAATATACCGAGTGATGGTAACTGAAAATTGCATACTGTACAGTCGAACTATCACGGCCTCTATTGAAAAATAGCAACTGGATAACTGCCAATAGAGAATCGTTGAATATGTTATGATTCACACATTTCTCACTAGGTCCCATTGATTTGATTTCTCAGTAAAACTTTTGATAATTGAATAAAGTAATAGTATTATTATTATTATTATAAGTCAATGATGATCAAGTCTTCATCGATAGCCAAGGTAAAATCTTAATTTGTTTTTGAAGAATTGCCAAAAAGATATGTATCTTCATTAGATTCTTCGTTATTGTTCTGTCTTTCGATCTATTCAACGTTTTGAAAGTTCTACAACAACATCATTTCCCCGTAGGACCACTTTGTTTTTCTTTATTAGAATTAATTGAATAAAATCTGGATGATATATTTTAAGCTGAATCACCAGCAAGTCCTATAACTCAACAACTTCCATTGATTGTTAGTCGACAAATTGAATATCCTCATATACGTTATCCACCGCTACAAGCTTGGCTTGAAACATTAGGACAAAAACGAGATGAGAAACTAGGTCTTGTCGATTTACATCCATCGATTTGGCAAACATCACCAAGGTATTCACTCACTTATTCTATTGGTCGACTCATGTCATCTCTATTTCAATCGTAGATTGGATATTCTCTATGAAAATATTGAATGGCAGAAAACTTACAAAAAAATTGTATGTGAAGTTCATTAATGAATTTATTCGTACAAATTTTCTTTTCGAAATCAAGGATTGGGCATATACACCTCCACATCATGAATATCCAAATATGCGAACGAAGCCATGGCCACAAAAAGGAACTGGTCGAGCACGACATAAATCACGTTTTGGTCCACAATGGAAAGGTGGTTATAAAGTCAATGGGCCCAAAGGTCCAACATCATTTTTCTATGTTCTTCCAAAAGAAAAACGTATCGAAGGTCTTTGTACAGCCTTAACTGTTAAACTTCATCAAGTATGTTCGATTAACATACAAAAATTCATTAATTCCATTTTCTTTTTCGCCTCAATTAGAATGATGTTCATATTGTCGATTCACTTGATTTACCAACTCATCAACCAACAGTACGAATTTTATCGTTTTTTATGAAACCTTATTCATATCTTACCTGGATTATGCTAATGACTATCTTTTTTTATTTTATAGTATCTTCAAGAATTAGCAGAAGATCGTTTTTGGGGCCCATCAATTCTCTTTGTTGATGAGTATGTTACCGAGCAAATAATAATAATAACCATCGACTAATTATTATTCTGTTATTGTAGTACGGATATTATGCCGCATAATATTATGTTTGCAACTGCTAAAACCGAAGGATTTACCTTGATGCCTGTTTATGGTAAAAAGATTTTTTTTTCTAATCTAAACTTTTCATCGTCGTTGAGTTTTAGGTTTGAATGTTCACAGTATGATAAAACATACAACATTGGTATTGACCATACGAGCATTGAATAAAATAGAAAAAAAGCTTCTACACGCATTGCATTCATACGATACACAAAAAGATCAACCTGCAGCACCGGATGAACCTTAATTTTTTTTCAATTTTTTTTTGATTTGTTAGAAGAATAAAATTACAAAAAAAAAAGAAAACTTGATATGTTTGTTAATTGTTTCAGATAAATAAAATGTCAGTTAATATCGACCTAACACAATCAAAAGTTAGCTATAGAAAATTGTTTGATTATCGTATTGTTTAATTTTATTTAGAATGATCATGTTGATTTATTAGAACCAACGAATGATTCTTTGAAGAGTCAGATTTTAATTGAATCTGAGCAAAGAAAAAGTGAATATTATTTTATTTTGATTCGATTTGACTTTAATTTGTTTAGATGATCGTACTGACATACCACAGCCTGGTAATGGTAAGAATAGAATAATAATGATAGTAACCTTTGCGGTTCGAAGGTCTTTATTCGTACTACACAAATAATCCGGAAGGTCTGCATAAATGTTTACATGACAAATAGAATTTAATGGCCTATGGTTCTTAGTTTTGGGTCGAATTCTATTGAGGGTAGATCTATGTTCGCTGGTTTCCTGTAGTTCAGAGAAAATGTTCGTAATGAACAAGAACTGTACAGACTATCTCTATTGATTTATTTAACAATAGACTGTCAGCTAAAACAAACATTATCAAATGAACAGCAATGTCCATCGAAAGATTACGACGAACAAACAGCTTATCATCGTCTCCTCTATACAGAAACAAAATCAATAACTGAAAAAATGGATGTTTGGTATTTAGATATGAAAAAAAATCTGATGGTAAGAATCTGTTTTTCTTTTTAATTTTTGATTTAATGAATTTTGTTTTCAAGTATGAATTTGATAAATTACGTTTACAGTATCTTGAAGAAGCACAACAAAATAATTTACGCGAAAAAGAAATGTAAATTAAAACTTAATGGCAGTAAAAATTTCAAATGGCTATTCTTTTTTTAAATTTTTAGTCAAGTGAAAGATTATATTCGTCTGAATGAAGACATAAAGGTAATGCGTGAAATGTTAATACATTATGAACGTAAAATAGATCAAAAAGATCAAACAGAAAGTAATGTTAATAAAGCATTAGATATACTTTCTAAAAAAATGGTTGCCTATCGTCATTATTATGAATGGAGAATAATTTTTGTTGAAAAAAAACGACGAAAATATTCATTGTTATTAGCTAAACGGTTTTATGAAAATAAAATCAAGAGAGTAAGAATTTGTTTTTTGTTTTCGATTATATTTGTACAAAAAATATCTTTCTGTTAGAAAGCGTTAGTCAATTGGAAACGTCTAATTGAACAAGAATGGAGACAACGCTTTGAATTATCATGTGAGAAAAAGATCAAATCTATGCTTAATAAATTAAGGAATGAATATGAAACAAAATATAAACAATTAGAATTACAGCTATTAAATGCAAATGAAGAAATAGCTCGATTAAGAACGCATAGAAACGTACATGATGAGCCTTTAAAAACAGCTTTCATGCGTGGTGTCTGTGCGCTAAATATGGAAGCGATGTCTGTTTTATTTAAAGATGGACATGAATCAGACACGACCAGAGTTTATGAAAAACACCCACAAAGAGAATATTCTAAACATGAAGGTATGGTTATACTCGTCATTTTTCATACAAAAATAGAGAGGAAAATTTCAACTTGAAATCAATTGTATAATAGTCTAACATGATTGTTTATTAAAATTTAGATAATGATGCTACAGATGAACATTTAAATGAGGAAGAAGTTACAATAAACAGTTCATCAACAGCAGATGATGAAGAAAATGAGTTGAGATATTCGTCGTATCATCATACATGTCCGACACATGTTTATAAAGAATATTTACCAAGTTCGACTGATTCTACTAGCGAGGGACGACGTTTTGCTCAAGTATGTTATAATGTTTTTGTAGAAATAAAAAATTCAAATATCTTTATTTTTCTAGTCGAATAATCATAATCGCCATTTAACTCTTCCTAAACATTCATCAATGGCAACAAATAGGCCTCGATATACAAATAGTAATATATTATCGGAACGCAATGAGCACAGTAGTAATATTTTTCCATGAAAACAATTCATTTCATTTTTCTATCGTATTTGATTTGTACAAATATTTCCAGTATTCACATGTAACAGATAATTCTTTTTCTTTTATAGATTTGTATATGTTAAAATCATTTGTAATTATTTCAATAGCTAAACACTTTGAGGATGTAAATTTTCGACTTCTCTACTATCATATGCCGATTAGATAGTTACTAATATCAATTAATTTGAAAATCCACAGCATTGCACTTTTAATCGAGCAGCGATGATGAAGTCATTCGAAAAATATCAAAATCTATTTGTCAACATTTTTTTCTCATTCATGTTGCTTGAGTTATTTTCTGATTGATAAGATAATTATTATGTTCAATTTTCGCCTGAATAGTTTTCCTCTTACAATTAAAGAAACACTATGAGCAAATCTCTAGGAGATACAGTTTATTTCAAGACATCAATGTTTTTAATCTAAATAAAATATGTAAAAAGATATTTGTTAAATAGTTGAGTAAAGAACATGCTTGCAATATTCCATTTTAAACAGGCACTACATCGGGCTGTCGTGTACGCTTTTGTCTCTGTTCGTTTTTAGCAAAAGCTTTAAGTAAATCCATAACATGATTTTGATATTCATCTGGAGTGTCGATTTTTCCTATAGCCATATAATATAAATCCCAATCATTCGACGGTGTATTTATTAATTTATCATATAAATCAAGATCATTCGGATTCATTTTCGATAAATAAATCGAGGCAAAATTGCTAAGTAAAAGATCATTTTCTAGCATGCCACGTTTTCGACTTTGATAAAGAAGACGGCGACGTTTAGTTTCAATAAGTTCATCTTTTGGTTGAACCCATTCAGGTAATTGTTCTCCTGGTGCTTTTAGATGTGATTGACGAACGACCGGAAGTAACAATGAACGACTTAAACGAGTCGCTAAAGAACACGTACGAAACAGATTCATCTAAAGATTAGAATTATATATTAGCTAATAGGATTTAACTGAGAGAATAAAAATAATATTTATTTTGATAAATAAAATAAATACTACAACAACACACAAATTAAAATAAAAGACATTGTATTGTTCTAAAGGAAAGGAACAACTAAATTTGATTATCAAAACTAGCAATAAATTAATCTTCATCGTTCGATTTTGTTTTTTTAACAGAAGTATCACGGAAAAGTAATGGGCACATTCCTATTCAAAATGAGAAATAAATGTTAATAAAGAGAGAGATTCATGGTTTATACCTAACAAACAACCTATTTACAAGAAAAATAAAATGAAATAAATAATTGTTTTAGAGGAAAATATTTTTGACGCTTACCCACGAAAATACAAATAGCTTTCGACTAGAAATTTAAAGCAATTGTTTATACATACATGTAGAATGAAGAAATTTTTCAATAATTTTACCAGCAGTTGAGTTGTCTGTACTGATCGTTGTCTCCATTGTTCAGCGGCTAATTTAGGTGAACTAATTCCAAATAAACCTAAAAATCGTCCACATGTTCGTTCAATACGATCAGCAAGACTAAACATAGTTAAATCTGTTTTAAAGAGAAAGAGTTTGTCGCAAAATTAATTTACCCAATGCCCATGACATCACTGACAGCATTTCCTAAACCAGCAGCTAGAGAAATATTTTATATTACGTGTTTTTTTTGTATTTCTAATTTAATTTTTATTACCTGCCATTGTCGAAAGACAAAAAGCAACACCAAAAAATGTTTCAATTGTTTCACCCTACATAAAAAAAAAAAATTTTTCATAGTAGAGGAATTTCGACTTACAGCAACCAACATAACAAAATTATCTACGAAGCCAAAGCCAATGTATGGAAGTCCAGTCTCAATAAAAACTAAAGAAGCACGATGAAAATAGACAAATAATTTCTTTTTACCAACAGCTAATTGAGAATAAAGTATTGGCATTGCAGTAGTTGTTGCTTTTGATAATTTTTCAATTTCACTCAATTCATTAGCAAGAATTTGTCGATGTTCTTGAATAGAAACATTCGAATAGATTTTATCTTATTTCCAATTTTCACAGACCTGGTTCCAATGAATGAATAAAATTACGTGCTATTTCTTGAATATCAGTAGAACTCTCTGCTTTTGCATAATGTGTATGAGTAGAAAGAGGTGCTGATTGTTTCAAAAGAGATGTGGAAAAAAGAAATCGTGCTATTTTAACAGAAAAACGAGACGCTGATCGATGTGTTGGTGTATTATTTGGCATTGGTGTTGTGGAAAAAGAAGAACGAAGTAAACATCTTGGAAATAGAACACTTCGTGGAAACCAACAAGAGTGAAGAGATAAACAACGCTTCATTTAAATGATTATGGTTCTATAATTGGCACATGTTATATACTATATCTCATATGAGATAGACTTGACTTTGAAAACGATCAATAACAAGATGATGGCTCCTTTACACCCATTGGCAGAGAAACTAACATAGATGTCACTTATAACCGAAGCAGTTTTCGCATGTCATATTCGGTTTGATGGAATATGTGAAAATGAAAATAATGTAATAGTTTTTTTTCTAATAATAAGAAATTTTTCAAAAACAGTTTCTTTGTCGTAATTATATCTCTTCATATTGAGAACAAAAGTTACCACTAAAATTTATTACTGCATTTTACTCGCTTGGATAGGAGATGTTTTGTACTATCATTTATCAAACATTCGATGTAGGTGTGAATCTTCTATTCCAGCTTTGTGCACCGACACCCTCCAACAGAGAACCACCATATGCAACTTTTTGTTGTCGTAGCGCAACCGATGCAGATTTGTCCAGAAAAATATCACTGGCGATGAGAAGTGAGTCCTCCCCAGGTCGAGCAATCCGACAGTAGGCACCTATCGGAACCCATCCGATCCGACTGGAATCCAATACGATTTTATCGGATTCTGTCAAATCTTACAGAATTATCGTTTGATTCCGGGTCGAGGAATCCAATAGAATTGTATCGGATTGTAGGATATTTCCAGGTTCCTATCGGATCAGTCGACCTGGGTACGAGAACCGAACGAAGAATATATTAGGTAGTACGAGCAATGAATCAAAAAATTTTGATAGTAGGAAAAAACGAAAGTGGTAATATTAGGTAGTAGAAGAAGCGAGCAAAAAGTATATTACGTGTGGATGTGAGTGTGGTGCTAGAGCCTTCTATACACCCACACCTACTGAAAAATTTCGCCAAGGAGCTCCTATTAATAAAAACAAATGTAAAATAGATCATATATATATATAT
>OENM01000319.1:0-101364 GCA_900239745.1 Rotaria magnacalcarata | reverse complement strand
ATGCACGAAATGCACTCCATCTATGTCTTAGATAGATCCGTTCAAGGACGAAGAACTTTCAAAATGCAACTCCTTGTCATGCAACGAGCGAGTTTGAATCCACCTCTAACACCGTAGGACCTTCCGATAGACCACAACGTCGCTTAGAAGAGTTAAACAGAACATTGCCAATTTTGCAGCTATATCCCACCCGCTATGAGTTATCAACCAACGAAACTAACGTGAAGCGACCAGTCTGAATACTTTGCTGAAGTAAGCTGCAGTTCCTAGCATGTCTAATATTTTCGGGTCATAACCCAAACCTTTCATTCCTTCCATTTTGGCAAGCAGATATATAGAACAATGCAAATTGTTTCGGCCAAAGCAACGTATGTCATGAACATATACCTCAAATATGACATCCATCATAAAACAATTCTACGCATGCTACCTTTATGAGCTGCCAGCCATTGTTAAAATAGTCTGGAAAGCTTCGCCCAGCAAATGCAGATGCATTTTTTTGCGCTATTCCTTCCACAAGTCAGCCATTACCTTCGCTTCTTCGATCTTCAAATAGTACCATTTTGTAGAGCTTTTCAAGGTCTATCGATTGAGATAGTTTTTCAAGTTTTAGGATAATGTTTTTCTTAGCGATAGTAAGCAATTTCATTTTAGATATCTATATAAGTGACCTATTNAGATATATAGAACAATGCAAATTGTTTCGGCCAAAGCAACGTATGTCATGAACATATACCCCAAAGATAACATCCATCATAAAACAGTTCAACACAGGCCACGTTGATAAGCTACCAGCCATTGTTAAAATAGTCTGGAAAGCTTGGCCCAGCAAATGCAGATGCATTTTTTTGCGCTATTCCCTCCACAAGTCAGCCATTACCTTCGCTTCTTCGATCTTCAAATAGTACCATTTTGTAGAGCTTTTCAAGCTCTATCGATTGAGATAGTTTTTCAAGTTTTAGGATAATGTTTTTCTTAGCGATAGTAAGCAATTTCATTTTAGATATCTATATAAGTGACCTATTAAATCACGCTGTATATTTGATCTATGAAATGTTTATTAGACGCTTTATTTTCTAAGTAGAAATAATCAGCGCATTTGTTTTGGTAGTTCCTTGCATTTTTTCAATATCTTCAAAGAGAAAAATAAAATGGGCCGATTTGGCTTCTTATGCGCCCCCCTCCTTTNAAATAGTACCATTTTGTAGAGCTTTTCAAGCTCTATCGATTGAGATAGTTTTTCAAGTTTTAGGATAATGTTTTTCTTAGCGATAGTAAGCAATTTCATTTTAGATATCTATATAAGTGACCTATTAAATCACGCTGTATATTTGATCTATGAAATGTTTATAAAACGCTTTATTTTCTAAGTAGAAATAATCAGCGCATTTGTTTTGGTAGTTCCGTGCATTTTTTCAATATCTTCAAAGAGAAAAATAAAATGGGCCGATTTGGCTTCTTATGCGCCCCCTCCTTTGTTTCTAGCTATTTGGCCAACGTTAGAAAGATGATTTACAAAGAAGATCCAAAGTCGAACACATCCAGTTTAACTGCTGGATTAGAAGACCAATTCGTTTCACTAATGCAGCAAGGTCAGCAGCTTCTTATCAGTGGTTTGATATGTTTGAGAGTAGTTTAAAAAAAAAGAGAAAACTTCGATATATTTTCTATCCATATTTCATTTCTCCTTTCAGGCATGGATAACTCGAAACAAGAGAAATTAGATCTGAACATGTATGGCCAATTTTGGTCTTCTAGTGACTTAAATCCTGATCGTCTTACTTCGGAACTCAATAAAATCTTCACTTATAATCAGGTGGAAACTAATTATCGTAATACAAGTGATAAATACTACGACTTTCATGAAGAATATGCCAAATCATTGGTGGCGTCAGCAGCATTTAAAGGCTCAGGTGATATCCTTGGAATTGCATCAGCAAGTATGGACGTATCTGCTTACGTTAATAAGGCTGAATCGGGTGCTACCGGAAAAACAACACACGATGTTATTTCTTTGACAGATATTAAAAAATATCTTGATCAGAAGTCGATAGAAACTGAATGGAACGGAGAAAAGATTATACCGAAATCATTTCAAGTTTATAAACTGACAGATATCACTGACAATCTACAAGTGACTCTAATGGCAAAAGAATTGACAGCTGAGAAAACGAATAATGCAATGATACGAACACTCAGCACATTAAACCTGCCTCCGACGTTCGGTGGACTAACACAAACAAGCGTCATTCAGTCATCTACATGTATGATAGGTGAAATTCGGTTATACGCAGCTGACAGTGATCCTCCTTTTCCTTGGCTTTTCTGTAATGGGACCGCAATTTCACGTATGGAATATCAACGACTCTTTTCTATTATCGGTGAATCATTCGGAGCTGGAGATGGAAAAACAACGTTCAATGTGCCTGATTTTCGCGACCGTTTCCCATTAGGTCTCAATCCGATCACAAGTCAGGAAAGCCGTTGGAAAAAAGGAGGAAATAAAGAACAGACACTCACAATTGATCAAATGCCTACTCATCAACATAGTGTTGGTACATTAGTTACTAACTATAAAGGCTTACATACACATACTGTCAATGATCCAGGTCATAACCATGGGGGTTATACAATCCAAGAAGGCCACGACACGCTACATTGGCTGAATGAAAACAAGTGCATATTCGCTCCCCACCTCCACTACACCCACGACTTCAACGGCAACGACTATGGAAAACAAAAAAACGTTATTCCGATGGGAAAAACTAGAATAACCCTCGACAATGATGGCACCCATTCTCATCAAATTGAAGGGTCAACAGGTTCAGTTGGCGGTAGAGAATCATTCAGCATTATGCCACCTTATCAGACAATTGCTTATATTATCTTCACTGGAGAGAATTGCGCTTGAGGTATCGCTGTGCCTGTTAAATCTTCATTTTGGCAACAACCACACCCCCACGAAAAAATAAATCGTAAGAAACAACGTTTTAACGCAAATTTTTAGAAGAAAACGCTTTTTTATCGTTTTAGAGCATCGTTTTCTCCCTCGTACGCATTCAAACGCATGGTTTTGTGTATACAACACGTTGAAATGTATTCTTTTTTATTTACAACGGACCTTTTCAACTTAAAATACAACTTTAAAACATCGTTGAAAAGCATTTTATTTTCTACACATTTATATCCTTTAATTTTCTCTGCTTCTCAGTTGTTTTTTTTCTAAAAAACACCTTTTCTTGTAGACACTCGAGAATACACATTTTAATCTATATTTTTAACTATACAATGCTTTCATAAAAGCCTAGTGCTCTTTGTTTCTTTCCTGGTAAGCGAAATATTTATACTTAATTGCTATTTAGAATTTTTCTTCAGTATCTCATCAAATGAAAATGTAACTAAATGAGTCGCTAATTTCCTACTATATCGAAAATTAGAATATTGAAACAGCTGAAAGCAAAAATCACTGCAAAAGTTACTATTAATATTGTGAAAATATTAGGATTGAACCATTCATATTTGAAAAAAACTATTAGGCCGGAAAAAATGACTACAAAATTTTTTTTAAATAATTAATTTTTTTTTGTGTAGAACTATTTAAACTTATTTTAAAAGTTACTTCTCGAAATTTAAATTTACTCTGAGTTTAAAATGAATAAATTCAAAATGTATCCTTCAATTCAATACATATAGACATTGCGTTTCTATTGTAATATCAGTGAGTTTAACTCAATAATATCAGGTACTTGAAGTCGAAAGTTCCTAATTCGAATCTGTTCTACACCGGAATGAAAAAAAAATTAATAATAGAAACGCTTTCAAAGAACGATCGTTTCGGCTCTGGAAAAATGCGCTCTCCATAAAGCGATTGTAATTTCATTTTTGCGTTATCCATCGAAAAGAAAGCGTTTCAAAGCGTTCGAAAAAGTGCGTTTTAAGTCTAGCGAAAACATGTGAACAAAATAAAAGAACGCGTTTAAGCGCAGATTTCAGTGAATTTTTTTCGTGGGCGCACAAGCGCATTCACACTGGCTACTTATAAGCTAATGACTATACCACTAAGCCCTATAAGTCGCATATCTGGAATTTTATGGCTATAGCTGAAGACGAGAAAAATTGCCACATTTGATTGCACTTCAAGAATTCGTCAAAGCAATCACAAATGATGTTCCATATATTTAATGTAACTAGAACCTGAGAACAAGAAGAAGAGTAGAAAGGGTGCAGTTAATTGTACGCTATATATTCTAGTAGTGTCTTTTTTTATCATTGCATATCGGTGACTTTGATGAAGTTGGCTTTTGAAAACTATCCATAACGAACTGGAAAATAGTTTTTGTTACGGTGTTTATAGTCGTGTTGATATGAATGCTGTGTGACTATTTCGTGCATTACTCATATTATCGATAGTTGTCAAAGTTCCTGTTAATGGATCATACAACTCAGCACTATTTAGAGTAGCACTACCATCAGATCCACCAATAACTAATATTTTTCCATCTTTTAATATGGATGCAGCGTGAAAAGCTCGTGCAGTACTCATGCTATCACCAATCATCCATATCCCTGTTGATGGATCATACAATTCAGTACTATTTAGAGTAAAACGATCATTATATCCACCAGTAACTAACACTTTTCCATTTATTAACACGGCTGCTCGATGATTATTACGTGCACTATGCATGTTACCAGTAACTGTCCAAAGTTCTGTTGATGGATCATACAATTCAGTACTATTGCCACGATATCCGCCAGTAACTAATACTTTTCCATTTGTTAATAAAGATGCTGTGAGATAATCTCGTGTATGATGCATATTACGAGTAGTTTTCCAAATTTCTGTTGATGGATCATACAATTCAGCACTATTTTGCATAGTACCATCACCAAATCCACCAATAACTAATACTTTTCCATTTTCCAATACGGTTGATGTATGTCCATCTCGTGCACTATCCATACTACCTGTAGTTGTCCAAATTTCTGTCGATGGATCATACAATTCAGCACTATGCAGAATAATGGTGCCATTATATCCACCAGTAACTAATACTTTTCCATTTGTTAGTAGAGATGCTGCATGAAAATTTCGTGCATCATTCATGCTGCTAGTAACTGTCCAAATTCCTGTTAATGGATCATATAACTCAGCACTGTTGAGATAAACATCACCGCTATATCCGCCAGTAACTAATACTTTTCCATTCGTTAATACAGTTGCTTCATGACCATATCGCGTGTCATTCATACTACCAGTAACTGTACAAGTTCCTGTTGATGGATCATATAATTCAGCACTTTCTAGAGGATGATCATCGTGATTGTTACCACCAGCAGCTAGCACTTTTCCATTCACTAATAAGGATGTTGTATGTTCATCTCGTGCATGATTCATCCTACCCGTATTAGACCATCCTAGATAGAATCATTCGCATCTACTGAGGCATATTCACGATTATGTGATCGTGTGTGTGCAAAAATTTAAGATTTTGCAATACAAAGCGTTTGGAATTTCTTCTAAGAAATCCGAAATCGTACGGTACAAATGTAGGTTTTGAATTTTTGATAATGAATCGAATTCGAAGAAAAAGATAAATAATGTGTCTATTTTCCACCTGTCATTACATTATTTTCAAGAACTCATGGGCTTTCACTTAGGCATAGTTTCTACTGATGATACTTCCCATTGAAAGAAGATACGACTGAGTACATATAACTGCTTCAAATTTAACATGTTACGAGGCTAAGAAACTCAATGATGAAACTAACCTGGCTTTCGAAAGGGAGTGGTTGTTGATATTGACGTTGATGTTGTCGTTTGTGTTGATTTTAGTGTTGACGTTGTTGGCGTTGGTGTTGTTACTGTAGACTGCATTCTAGTAGTGGCGCTATCTGACTTTCTTGGAGTAAGAATGACAAATTTTAATAACAGAGAGAGAGTAATTATCAAAATAGTTAAAATTATACAAGAAATGACGATGATCTTGATCCAACGATGATGCCACCATTTGGGTGGGCTTTTGTCCCCCATGACGAATTCGGTGTACGCTGTATTGCTATGCATATGATGTTCTACAAGAAATATAAAATTACAAACAAATATTCTCTTCAGCGCCAAACGTATAGCTGTATATTTTATCGTTAGATAATAAATTTTGCATACCAGTATGATATCGCAATATTTAACGTCATCTTGATGCTTTCTTTCATGAAATTTGCTTATCACAGCTCTAGGTATCAATATCTATAGTTATGCGTCATAAACATATACTCTTTCTCATTTTTCGCTTACAAACGTCTTCACATGATCTTATCTAAAAATAAATTACTTCTTTCTATAAATTTTCCTAGCAATTTGAATGGTGGTTATTTCAAAAACAAAATATAATCACGAAAAGTACCGATTACAGTATTATTTCTGTCTTAGAAAATCGTGTGTCCAAGAAAGACTAAGCTAATCTTTCTATGCATAATCGAAGTTTCTGAATTTATCTTAAATAAAAAACATTTGACGAAGAATTACAGAATTCACAATTCGCACAGTGAAGTATATGCTCAAAGAGACATTTCTTGAATGGTTTCAATTAAATTCGGATTATCTAAATCTTCAATAACTAATATCAATGCTGCTTAATGTGCTAAAAATTTCAAATCTTTCCCTTCCATTCGATAATTAAGTTATTTTTCTACTCGAATACATCAACATACAACTCTGATGTTGAACCAACACCAAGTTTCTTCCAAGCGGCTTCACATCACAGTCAAAATACTCTATTTCGTTCATCGGATTTATTAATAATTCGATTTCATATTTAATGAAAGATTCGCAGAGCACATGAATTGAACTAAGGATATGCTCGTATAAATTCTTCAATTAGAACTAAATTTATTTGAATCTCTTGAGTAATAATGATAATGCTTGATATCTTTCATATTTTTTGATTATTTATCGACTGAATCATTCGTTAGAAATAGATTAAGAAAATAAACCTATCGATAATTAGGGATGGATTTTTCTTTTTACTTTTCTTTAACTTTAAATAACATATGAGAGGAATTGAATTCAGGTGAAGAAAACAACCGTTACTTGGCCTTTTTAAATACACATGTTACAGCAGACTACATGTATAAATCGTCAAACGACACAATCAATTGACAGTTGTAAACCTTCATAAACTTGTGAATTTTCATCGATAGGTATACCAAGTTCTATTACAGCAGGTGACATCTGACGTTTTATAACGACAAATACTCGACTCCTTGTATGACGAATACTATCCTTGTCTATCGTATCATTTTATGCAGAAGTGTTGACTGTGCTTTATTACAATGTGCTTTTTCGTTTTTCTCTATCTGGAAGATCGTCAATAGAAAAAAAATTGTTTTCATTTTTATGTGTTTTATTTACAAGCACGTTCTAATTCGATAAACAAAGAAAAGACTTGAAATGAGCAGTATATTCGCCAGAGAGAATGATACATTTCTCGATACTAGTTTTCATTTGCAAACGCCACGTTCTACTTGATGCTGGGATTAAATCCTCATTTGCATTGATATTAATAGACTAGTATAGGTTCTTTATTTTTACAAAGTTTTTTGTAGAAGAAAAATCGAATGTTCATGTATCGTTCTATATTTTTTTTACCATAGATGAATCATTCGACACTGTCTATGATTATCAATCATTTAGATCCAATATTTCGACGTAGTACGTATCGTAATAGAGATGTTCTGATATTTGAGTCATTGGATCAAATTTCATGGATTCGAATGATGATGATTCTTCTATGTATTACTATTGGCATTGGTACATTCATCGATTTAACCATAAGTTATATTAAATATCGAATTATTTTAAAGCAAACTATACTCCATCGATTATTAGTACCCGTACTATTAGTATTAAATATTCTATTTCATGTCGCACATTATTCACATAATATTTACAATCCAGCTGCATATTATGAACCAAAAAAACTTTATTCGAAAATTTTCTTCACTGAAATGGAACCAACATTTCTCTTCAATTTTCCACTATCGATTGTATTTGTTGTTACAAGTCGAAAATTATTGTTATCGTGTACTATTGGATATAATCGATCGATGGCTACGCCAATGATAGTCACTTTATATAGTTTAATGTCAATGATTAGTGGCGGACATTATATGTATGAGCCATTCAAGAATTTTCCATTCATATGTCATATGACTATTGCAGGTGAAACGATAATGGCATTTTTACTCTCGATTATTGCATGGTTTATTCATCTAACAACAAATACAAGTAAATCAAAGACTTTTACATATAGTCGGCTGACTACACAAGAGACTTCAGGCTCGTCTATCCAAAGGTCAATGAAACAACATCGATCCTTAAAACATAAATCAAGTGACAATACATCACCGGATGACGAGTCATCTTGAACTAATCAAAAGTGTTTCTTCACTATGTGTTATTGTTTGTGTATCATTCTCGTTTAGAGGAATAGCTCTAGTTCAAAATGTTTCTATTGTTTTGAATCGCCATTCAGCTATGCTAAACTCGAAAAAATCTTGAAAGAATCCGCTGAAATAATTCAGTTTTTCCTATTGCACTTTTGAGAAATTCTTTTGTGTAGAAACTTGACGGCAGTACATGCAGAAAAAATCCAAGCATATTTGGTACGTAACAAAGTAGATAAGTGATCGTGAGCAAGTGTCGTTGCCAGTTGGTCATTGATGAACAAGCCAAATAAAAACAAAGGATTGTTTGTGGCAATGCAGAGAAAATGATCACCAATGGGCTTATGTAGAGTTCTTTCTGAGCGAAAAATTGTTTTTTCAGCATTGCTTCCAGATCGCTTCTTAGTCCTGTTGTTTTTATTCGTTTTCGTGCTAGAAAAATAATGAGCAGAGTAATTGAGGCACTTTGCGTGCAGAATGGTATCAGATGATGAAGAGTGACTGCTATCCGATGATAGGTTGATATGGTTGGAGAAGGAAAAACCATTGTGCATACTAGAGATGATTCCGCAATGCGTAAATACAATAATTCGTGCAAGTGCAACAGTAAAACACTGCAGATGGTTAACCCTGTGATGACAATCGCCATTCTTGGTTTGTTCATAAATGACGAATTCGGAAAGATTATCACACTAAAACGTGCGATAGAGATCCAAGTCATAAGCCAATAGATTGTACGAGTCGAGACGGATAGAAAATAGGAGATTAATTTGCAGGACATTGTATGAAATGTATTAATTGAAGTCGGGCGGATTGTTAAAAATTTTGCCAAAAGAAAAAACAAAGAAATTTGATTGAGAATGGCCACACAGAACAAATAAATTCCAACACCAAACTTTCTCGGCATTTCTCTTTGAAACGTGAGCAAACTACACACATTGTTTAAAAGACCGATAAAGATAAAAGCAGCTAGCAGACAAATATATAAGGTCTGAACCGCTTCTTTACTATGAATAATCAAAGAATCCAGTGTGACACTAAACGCTTCGTTGTTGAATTCGCATACACGACCATAGTGACATTTCGGACACAAACAGAGATAATCTGACTGATTATTCAGATGACCTTTAATGCAACGACCATTTGAAAGACACTTTGAACATTGATCGAGCATCGGATCCAGAATGAAACAAGAAGCTCGAGTGTAGTCTTCATGACACACGCATAAATAAATCCAGTCATGGAAGCATACCAGTTCAGGCTGTTTTGTAGCATTAATGTATTGGCGGCAAATGTGATGATAACGAAACATTGAAGGAATGTCATCATTCAACGTTGCTAAAAGGAAACGAAATAGGAATAGGTTCATATCTGTAAAACAAAACAAATTAGGTTTTCAATGACATATATTTACTTATGTTCAATTGTTGGAGGTAGTTTTGAGCTAAAGAGCAATACAACGGTTCAGTCGTGACATTGATTGCAGTTGCAGATGGTTGAAAGTAGCCGATAAAGTATCGACTCGAGTCTACATCATCGTAAAATTTGAGTAAACAGAGAGAAGGTGCATATTCTTCGTTATATTGATATCGGATGAATGTTGGCAGACTTGATTGAACTTCTTGATGACGAATTTCAAGCTGCAGTGTTTGACGATTGATATCGAAAAATTGAATTGTTGTGACTCGAACGACTTCAGTTGAATTTATTCGAATCTTAACAGAAATTTTCTCATACTCACAATGAGCTCCATAAAACGGATCTTGACAAACACATCGGAAATGTGTTTCACCAGTCCAATCATATGTATACAAACACGTGCCATTATTTTGGCAACGACCTTTCGGGCAGAAAGAATTCAGTCGAAGATTACAACGAGGTCCAAATCTATCACGAGGACAAATACACAATGGTCTCTGTATTTCAATAGTTTGATCACGATATCCACCTTTGCAAATTGACTGTGCCGAGCAATAGACATGACATTGCTCATTGCGAAATTGACAATGTTTCCCATAGTATCCTTGTTCGCATGAGCAATAGTACGAATTCGTTTTGGAGAACAGTGGGCGGCAGATCGAATTTTTAAGGCAACGATGCTTTCTACAGGAATTAACTGAGATATCAGTATAACCATTTGGAAATCTCAAGATAGTGGCAAAACGATACGAAGGTAAGAAATCAAAATAGATCGGATACTCCCAAGCACCCAATTCGACTATGGCATAATTCGCTCGTTGCTCATATACTTCAAAACGAATCGAATACGGATGTTCATAAAGAATTTGATTTCGAGATGCTTGCCTGTCTTGTTTCTCTCTTAAATAACGTTCACTGCGACTGAACAGCAAGTGAAATTTTTGCTTGACAGGTTCATTTATTTCGAGCACTGGTTGTACGCGAAATTCATGGAAATCAATTATGGTGTGTTCATGAAGAAGAGTGGTAACAATTTTTAGGACAGTATTGTTGTCTATTGAATCTTCTAATCGATAATGTGAAATATCGAGATGTGTTACAACAGTGATGCGATCACTGTAATATTCACATCGATCTCCATAGTAAGAGGGTGGACATAAACATCCAATAGAATTATTAACGTAAATAGCAACTCCTCGATTACACCAGAAGCTTTCGCGTAATAATAAGTTGGATTCGTTCTTTATTTTATCCATCTGTGCAATGCGACGATGCCGTTGAAATTTTTTATTGGAATTAATTTGTGAAGGATTTGCGGATGAGAACGTATGTTGCAGTCGTGGATACGTAGGAATGTGGAAATCAAGTGTTTTTTCCACCTCCAATGTGTGTTTTTCCTGTCGATAGTAGGATTTTGCGAAATTACTCGATACTCTCGGGCACCAAAATTCATCTTCACCATATGGGCAATCTAAGGAACCATCACATCTACCGCCTTTGAAGCACTGTTCACCATTAAGACATACAACATCCATCGGTGCACTGCAGTTAAGTATGTTCGAACGATAAAAGCAGAGGGGTCGATCGTCACCTGCTTTGCATCGAACATCGCAAAGAAAAGCATTGTCAATGCAATGCCATATTGTTAACATGTCAGCACAGCGAAAAGTGAATCCTTTCATACTGCCACGACAATCTTCAAATGTATTCATTTCGTCGAGTGCACCATAGCAATCAGCAACACCATCGCCAACCCGAGTAAGATTAATACATGGACGATTTTTCAGTATATCGATTGGATCGGTTACATTGTTTAATAGGCACGGAAATTCGCGTTGAAAATCACAAAATTCACCGAACGGTTGTTGATGATCATACAATTTGTGGCATTGGTTGATTTTAGCGGAGAGATTAGTAAGATAGCGATTGTGCTTCGACATGTTGTCACCGATGAGAAGAAAAATGCCTTGCTCGTCCGATCCATCGGAACAATCCATTTCTCCATCACAAACATGGTCCATAGAAATACATTGACCGGTTTTACATTGAAAATCAGTAGTTGAACAAATCCATTGTTGACAGTACTTTGTGAATTCGTCTATTTTCGATGATAAGTCCCAAAAGGAATTACACAAATGGTGAAACGGAATTCGAGCGGTTGGTGTGCTTTGATTGTGTGAAGTCGATAGTGAATCACTCGTGTTCATTAGCGATGATTTACTGATATACTGTCGAAGTATCTGACAGCCTGAATCGTTCGATCGCTTACAATAAATTTCTGCTATCGGAATATTTGAACCATTAATATATTCATCAAAACCATTAGCACAATCTCTTTCTCCATTTCCCAACCGCCAAACAGGTAAACAGTGTGAAGAATTCTTCGATGAACATTGAAAACGATGTTTTCTGACATTGACATCGCATCCGTAGCCGATCACTTTTTCGTCTCCTACATCGATACAATTAGCAGCCTGATCCAATAAGCGATACGTGGAGATACATTCTCTTGAAATAGAACACACATCGGCTACCGCATATAGAAGACCATTGAATGTACGTGAGTCATTCCAGCAATGCTTATCGTATTGTACAATCGATGTATTATCGGAGCCCGTTGTCGACTTACAAGCGAAATAATCTGCTGCTCGAAATAACTGTTTATAAAATCGAGTATCATTCGACATCGAATGACAAACGCGATAGCCTCGACATTTTATACATCCATTCATAATAGTAGAATCTGGCACTATGTTGCGCCAGTCCCGATCGATTTTATACTGATAGTAAAGATGAGGCGCATACAATGCCCCCGTTGGATATAAAACAAAATTTTGATCACAGATCTCTCTCATCAATGTAGAGCAGTTGTTCTGGTTACAGGGGCAATCACGTTCAAAGCCTCGTGATAATGCACATTTAGTCAAATACGTACATTTCTCAGTTCGAGTCAGGTTTGGGTGATTCAAATCATTCGGGTCATCATAATTTGGAAACGGATAACACATTCCATTTTCCATTGTCCATAGTTGTTTTGCGGTAGTGATTTCACAAAGATAGTTTCGTTCACGCATGTTCAAACAACTCCAATCTGTTGAAGTACTATAATCCCACAAGTATGCCAACATCACACAATGCCCATCGCCACAAGATGTAGTATACGGATAGCAGATGCGTTCATCGCACAGAAAGGTGTCGAATTTCACCGCACATTCCATTCCTCTAGTGAACTTTCTTTCATCACTCATGTCCATACAATCAAACTCACCTAAACAGCGAAGATCAATTAGATTCATCGTGATCTCCTTAGCGAGTATTTTTTCAGTCTCATCCACCCCATCCGCCGTAGTCATTCTTACCATCGAGCCAGTATTGTTCAGGAATACACATACCATTATCACATCTGTATTCATCCAATTCACATTCGTTGAATTCCAAAAGATCACAACCTTCTTCATCTTTCCCATCCAAACAATTTTGCTTACCATCGCAAATATTTCGCCATTCCAAACACATTAAACCAGAATTGCAGATCAAGGTTTCATAACACACTATACTGCCGAAGATTTGAAGCCAATCTTCATTACCTTTTCTCTGATTGTATTGCATTCGAATAGAGGAAGAAAACCATGGATTGCCATCGGTATTGACTAGCTGATATTCACAGAATTTTCCGAATGTTCCCAATCTAGTACAATTACAAGCGAACTGCTCCAGCATGTTGTCTTCAATATTTAGACCCGATTCATTTGCATAGAAGATATCAGCATAGTTATCAGCTGTTTCAATACTCGAACTCCATTGCAACACCGTGTCGGGGTCAATACCAAGTTCGAGAATTTCACGGAAATTCCAACATTTTCCTTCGTTGTGACAACCATTGAATTGTTGTTGAAGTGTTTTGGGTGATCCGGGCCGTTTACAATATTTAATAAGTGGCCCACCAGGATCTCGATTATATATACAATCGTAATTCTGGACATGATCACTATTTTCTGTATTGAAGAGAAGAACAATGCTACTCACACATTTTAACACAATTAGAAAAACTATGGGTATCATTTCTCAAGAAGACAATCTTTCTCATTGATTCAGCACAAAATGACAAAACATCTATTGCTCGTATGTTGTCAGATTTCTCATTGTTGAAGTGACAGCACACTTATTATATAGACCTATAACAAAATATTCTTTCATGATATCTGAGAAAAGGTAATCAAATCAATTGATTTTGTTGTCAGTGAATGTTGACATGTATTAACAATAGTGACGTTTTTATTGTTGTATCGAGATTTTTAATTGAATGTATCATTTTTGAAAAAGTGTTACTAGAACGCAATCCATTGATAATGTCGTAGTTCTCTTCAAAATAGACGTTCTAGGGTAAAATCAACCAATGAGATCTATGAACATCGAACGTCTATATATATACATGTGAAGAACAAAGAAAAGAAAAATAGTTTGACAAATGTCAATTGTGACTTTCATCATGCATATCGATAAGCAGTTTAGATTTACGTATGTTACATCAACTCACGGGGTCACTTCATTTTATATATCATACTCCTCTACGCGGGTTCGTTGTGTATATTTAAAATGTTGGTTTTTCTTAGCTATGAAATATAAGCCAATAAATTATTCTTTGATCTTAACGAATGAGCTTCCAGAAGAAAAATTTCTATAATCATTTTGTTCGCACTCAGAATAGTTGAAAACAGCAGCAAGCTTTTGTTTAGTAAACGTCATTTGTCATGCCTTTATTCAAGCCGACAATAGATTTTCTTCAAAAGAAAAATCCAGTAAAGCGTATTCAGGGTGTAGGGTGTGGGTGTGGGTATAATTTCACTTTAGGGACCAATTACACCCGCACCCTTTATTTACTCTGCTTATCAGGAAAGACGAAAAAGTGGTATTATGGTTAAGAAACCTTATCTTATCGGTGCTATTGTATATATAAAGTCTCACGAAGAGAGTAAAAAGAACCTTGTTAGCCATTATTCTTTAATAGAAAAGATCAATATAAGATGGCGGCACTACCGTTGCTATACAGTCTGTTCAATAAAGATGACAATCAATTTTCATTTCAAGATCTAAATGAAGAGAAGAAAACATTTTTGTGGCATCAACTTATGCTTGACGTACTCTTGAATATTCCACGCTCGTCAAACGATATCAAAAATGTGATTACGGCTTGTAATTTGACCTATGATGGGAACCTGAATACATCCGATATAGCAAGGGAAAAAGCTCTTGATGATTTCAAAAATAATTATTCATCCAGCGATGTTATTAACTGGTGAGACTATTCAAAAATGAAGTGATTTTCAAAGATAACAATATGAGAATATATGTTTGAAATAATCTTTGTTAATTTCTGAATGAATTTAGTATTCACGTCCGTCATTTTTTCACATAGCACTGAATAGAGCGTGTCGTATGCTCCATAGTAGTGCATTAATTGGGTTTCATTCGATTATCAAAGATCTTAATGATCAATTGAAACAATTATTTACTCAACAAAAGAACAATGGTACGCTGAAACTACCATTAACTGTTTTTCGCGGACAATCTGAAATGGGTAAAGATGAAGTGGAAAAAATAACGAAAGAAATTCATCCTGGTGATCTGATATCGATGAATTCATTTTTATCTACTTCGAAATATTGTGCAGTGGCCACTAATTTTTTTATAGGTGCTGATAAAAATACATGCATACTTTTTCAGATAACAATAAATGATGTTGGAAATGACGAAAGACTTCAACGATTCGCAGATATTAGCAGTCATGCTGAGATTAAAGATGAAGGAGAAGTTCTTTTTGGTATGTCATCTGTGTTCAAAGTGACAGATGTTTACTTCAATTATTCTTACTGGGTAATCGAAATGGAATTAACTAATTGTGAAGAAGACAAGGACGTACAAAAGTTGAGGCAAGACATAGAAACCTATCTTTATCAAGTTTACACTAAACAAATGTCATTGATCATAGTAAAGCAATTACTCATGATTGATACGAAAAGTCATCCTAGACCTCTAGCAGAATTAATGAAATTTATTCTTATCGATATGGCTGAAATTTTTATTGTTAATGCTTATAAAAAAAATGGACGATTGACAAATATCATTGCTAAAGAACCTGTTTTACAAGCTCTAATAACACAATCTAACGATCATATGAATTATTCTCGTGAAACATACCTAGTTTTGTTATTTGATATACTCAATGACTTTCTTTATAGCAACAACAATGATGAACAAGGCAATAGATTTCTTAATCATGATCATGATGCAAAACTACTACTAGGCTTCGGTGGATTTTTACTCATTACTGGCGATTATCAGAAAAGTACTCAATATTTTGAAATGGTTTTAAAACATGAATCAATTGACGATAAATTAAAAATATTTATAAATGCCATTCTAAGTATGTGTCATGCATTAAACAATGAACAAGAATTGGCATCGAAATATTTTTATGATGCATTTCAATCGGCAACACTCTCGTCAATACAACCATGGCACGCTGCTTTTATTGTTTCTTCACAAGCGACCATACATGGTTCAAATCCACAGATAAATCGAATTCTTGAACCGTTGATGAATCGGGAACAAAATGATAGCAGCATCCATGAAGCACTACGTCTATTAAACTTAGGACAACTTTATGCAACCCAACATAAACTTAGCGATGCACTCAATTGTTGGGAAGAAGCCATAGAAATAAATTCATATTTGCCATCTTCAGCTCTAACGATTTTTAATGGAGTAATTTATGTATTAATGGCAGCCGCATATCTTCGATTATCTAACGCACGTGTAGCTTTGCATTTCATGGACAAAGCCATAGTGTGTATGAAAAAATATTATCCATCATCTCATAGAATGTTCGCTAGTCTTGATTTTATGCGTGGTTATTATCTATTACAAAATGAAAATTTATCTGAAGCAATCGAATATTTCCAAAAAGCACTGAATAATTTGCATTTTTCTAATAATCAAGAATTTTGTGGTGCTGTTTATGTTCTTTTGTCATTAAGTTTTATACAATGTGGTGATATTAAGCTTGCAGATGAATATTGCCGAAAGGCTCTTAAATGTCCATTGTCAACAGAAATGAATTGGGTAGCTCATAGTCTATCAGAAGGAATGCCTGAGATAACATCTGTACTTCAATATGCTTCTCCAGAAATAGCTCGTGAATTTGTTCGTATTGGACTAAAATTCAGTCAGCTTTTTCTATCAAATCTGAATTCGAATATATTTCCTGAATCTATAAATGAAGAAACATGCACACCAGATGAACTCATCTCTTTGGCTGATCATTATCGACATCGACAAGAGTGCACAACTGCAGAAGTATATTATAAGAAGGCTATTGAAAAGATGACAGAATCAAATGAAAACCTATGGGGTGTCTATAGAAAAATGATAAGAATGAATTATGACAGAGATCTCTATCGAGATTATTTCATTGAACAATATTCGAACTATGATGTTGATAATGCGAAGCATTGGAAAACTATTGCTACATTACAAATGATCATATATAAAATTTTTTTATCAGGAAATGAAAGTGAATTTGCATTCGATTTTCTTATACTCAGTTCATTGACAACAGTAAAATCTTTGTATCAAGATATGATGATCGATGCTGAATTAATTTCAAAGTTTCTCGATGAGTTGGTTCATAATGTTCAATTTTCGGAGTTTATTTTCCTACTAACAAAACTGATTGAAGTACATTATAATGATTGGATCACGCATATAAAAGATTTCCTATCAAATTTCATCGATTCTAATGATCTCATTTCAATTATTCACCATTGCCAAATTGACGAAACGCTTAGTAAAATGAAATTGAAATACGAGAGTAATGAATCATCAAAATGCATATTTCGATTTCTCGATACGATATTACGACTTTTCCGTCGGTGTGGAACTCCGTCAAGTGTAATATCACTTTCGTTTCGAGACCAAATTTTACAATTTATTAAGAAATATCATGACGAATCTACACCTTTATTTTACCTAGTAAAAATCTTAGAATCTTTATTGATGACTAATACTCAAGATTTTTTCCACAATCTGGATCAATTTCAGCAGAACGTCATGACCTACGAACGTTACGAAAAGTTCAAAGAGAAACTTTACGAACTCGTTGGAAAAATCGAAGAAGACCAATTGCTTAAATGGTTGAAAAATATTTTTAACGATCAATGAATATCACATTTAATCATTACTTTTTTTTGGATTCATTCCAATATTAACTCGGAAAGCATGTTGATGGGGAGAGTGTGTGTACTTGTATCTGATATGCCTGCAGAGTTAGATGTATCAAAGGTGAAGAGTGAAATATCATAGTTAGAAGTGTTACTTTATGTTTATTGAACATTATTTTAAAAAGGAAATTTAAATATAAACAAAAGTCTTTATAGTTATAAAATAAAGATAAATGTATGCCGCATGGAAAAAGTTTGCAGACATATAGAGAAAATAAGAGAACTATTATTAACTTACAGAGCGGTGAATGAAATAAATTACGCTAAATTCGATTGATTATTAGATTAATAATGATACTACTGTAAAGTGACATTTGTTTCTGATATCATTATGAAAACTTTGAAATTAAGATTCGATGTTGCCCGTCCCTTGTAAAATCTTTTACTGATGTAACGAAGCCGTATAATATCAAAATTTGTTAAAAATTTCACCATTGAATAAAGTCGTATGGAGTAATTTGGATCATTCCAGTCATTTTAGCTAGCGATCCATTATGAAACCTCTACCGCTTTTACAGTACAAAATCGAATCATATACCTAAGAGAAAAGTTATTCATCCCTCGTTTCTCTATCTTTTTATACCAAATAATCCAAAGTTTCATAAGAGAAATCAAATATTATCCGACTTAATCAATTTAAGTATCGAATGTATACTTTAAAGATAAACCCTCTTGCTAGTTGATGAAAATATCTCAGGCATCAGGAAAAAAGTGGCATTTTAGATTCAGAAACTTTTGAGTTACAAAAAGGTATACAATCATCAAGGGCGTGGGTGTCGGTACTTACATTACTCTACTGATATATTCACACCCACACCCAGGTGTCGGATGAGAAGAATATCGATACTCACACTCACATCCCCATAGGTTAGGTCTCGTTTCGTCGAAAAATTACCTTCACCCGCACCCTCACTGCTTCAATATGTTTTGAAATAATTTGCGTTAGAGGTGTTAATTTCGACGAAACGATAATCCCTCTTCACATCCCCGAAAATAGACAGACAAAACAGAAATTGCAGCTGCATATAACGGGGGGGGGGGGGGGGNTTTTTTATCAACTGTGCCGCAGTTACGCGTAGAGCCAATTCTGCGTCGCAGTTACGCGTAACTATGGCGCATTGATCGTAGTGAAGATTTCTATAAGAAACTACGCTTAGTGTGACGCAGATCAACGTAACTGCGTCCTAGTGATCGCATCCTACGATCCGTTGTAGGTATAAATGACCAATTACAAATTATTCCTCCTTATTTGTAATTGGCTACACTCGAACAATAAAACTTAGTAACAGAAAATCAGTATAAATAGTAGTGTTTATCACATTTCCGTTCATAAGTCATTCTACTACAAGCAGTGAAATGCATAGTTTTTATTTCTTTTAAAAATTTCTAGATTAAAATGTTTAGTTTTTCAATCTATTGCAATTAAATTTTTTTCTTTATCATTAAATTATTTCAAATTTTTTTTCTTTTATACATTAAATTTTAAAAATTTTTTTAGATCTTAATTTTTTAGTTTTTCTAGATATTAATTTTTTATTTTCCTTAAGTTTTAAACTAAATTTTTTTAATTTTTATTTTAGAAAATTTTTAGACTTTTTAGATTTTTATTTTTCAATTATTTTTATTGTGAAAACTTTTAATTTAAAAATTGTTTTTTATTTTTTATAAAAGTTTTAATTTTATAGTTGTTTTTCATTTTTTGTGCAAAAAATTTTTTGAACTCAATAAAAATACAAATAAAAGGAAACCGTAATCTATGTTATATTTTGTACCAATTGCGATGACACTGTGAACCATAATTGCGAAAAACTTGGGCGCAGTTATGCGTAACTGTGATTTTCCCCCCGTAACTACGTGTAACTGCGATTTTTTCATCGTAGTTGCGCGTAACTACGTCGCAATTTTCCGCAATTACGGGTCACAGAGCGATCGCAGTTATGGCGTAACTGCGCCGCAGTTTCATCGTAATGAAACACATGGGAAAGGATTAAAACCGAAAATTACAGTTTTAACAGAAAAGTTGTATATAATAGCTCTAGCTCTCATCCATTCAAAGAAAAAATAGGAAAAAGTGCAGCAATATATATCAGAAATGCTCTTTTCCTTATTCTTTCTGTTGAAACTATCGCTGCAGGGTATGTTCTCGATATACATGACAACGGTAAAATCTGTACAAAATAGTTTCAAGAAGTAACTGGCATTGGCGTAACGTACCCTTATGAACCTAACCCGGAATGTGCCAGTAGTGCTTCATTTGAATACAGAGATTCTAATAGAGAACTACGTCTTTGCTGTAAGGGTATGCCATTGACTACACTACCACCATATTTTCCAAAAGAATGTGGAAAACAATTGTACGATCCATTTGGCTCACGTATTTATGGTGGTTCTTTTGCACCGGAACATTCTTGGGCGAGTATTTTTCCGTCTCTTCATTATTCGACTTTCTTCACCTCTTTTCTATTTCTCAGCCATGACAGGCTTTGGTACGTGGACCTATCAGTCAGTGTGGTGGAACTCTGATTGACGAGAGACATGTTCTAACTGCAGCGAGTTGCTTTCCAAAAATGGAACAGGTAAAAAATCAAAATTCGAATCTGACGCTATAAAAAGCATTGTTTGTACTTCAAAATACGTTACTCTACATTTTTTTCAACATAAATCTGAAAGTTTTTTTCATGAATTGTAAAACCTACATTTACGATGAGAAATTACACGTCCTGGTAGCACTGTCTCAATCAATCCCAGCTGTGCTGACGGTACTTGATTCTTCGTGTCGCGTCTTTACCTTTCTCATCTGGAAATACCGGCGTTAATGTCTCATTTCTTGCAAACGAGGTCGATAACAAAGTGATAAGCAGAATTGAGTAGGTTTTGAGGGATGTTTCTAAAGTAAGCTGTCAGTGAAGGTAGAAATTAACTGAATAATGGAGGACCCATCGTGCCTCAGAGGCTGGCAAAATGTGAATGATATTTGAAAGAGAAATTATGTAGGAAATAACATACTCAGAAAATATTGTGTTGCTCTTATCCAGGCATTTCCTGATAATATGTTCCAATATTGACAGTTATGTCAAATGTAAATCACCAAACTGCATATCTCAGAGCCATTTCTCGAGAAATTTGGGTAACCTGCCACGTGAAACTGTTCAATATCAAACTTAGGGGTATTGTTGAAAAGCGTTCTTCACTTCCACCACACCCACATCAGAGTTGCAACCGGTAACGGTAAACGGTCGATCCGGTCTAAGATTCCTTACCGGCCGGTACAAGCGACTTTTTTCAGGGCGGCCTGATCTAAATTTTTCTAAATTATTTTCACTTTTTTCCCTTGTTTTTTGCAAAAATAGATGATAAAAGTTTTTATTTTTGCATATCAAGCTAGTTTTTATGACATTAATGACGATTTCTAAGCAAAATTATGGGATATATTGTTTATATTAAATCAATATTTATCAAAAATGTATTTCTTAGTGATGAAGGAGAAGTCTTAAATAGTTGGTATAGTGATTCAGAGTAAGATATGACTGATATAAAATGAAAAAAATCAATTGTGACTCATATACGATCAAAAAACAATTATGACTCATGTCGGTCTACCGGTCGGTCCGGTCCGGTTTAGACTGGTACCGGTACCGGTCTAGAAAAAACCCTACCGGTTGCAACTCTGACCCACATATCATGCACTTCTGGAAAAAAACTTGAAACGGATTTTTAACGTATTCTCACGTATGCAGTTCCTTATCGTTGGACTTGTCTACCGAAATTTTAATTCACAGGGTTACTATCCGGTTAAAGTTACAATCGGCTTGCATAATATTTACGGCGCATATTTCATGTAGCAAAAAATAACAGCACAAAAAGTTTATGTACACGAACAATATTATAAAAATTGCAATGATATAGTTCTTATTTATTTGTCAAATCCTGTTAATATTACAGACAAAGTCAATTTCATCTGTTTGCCAGGACAAGAAGCACCTGTTGGCTACACTGTGTATAGTAGTAAGAAAATCAATTTTATTTTCTATTAAATGATACTTGGCAAAGTCGTTTACAATAGGTGTACTGTGGACTAAACAGTTCTATTTGGCACACTCAAAAATTCCCAATTTTTTGGCTTTGTCTCATTAACAGAAACTTGATGCCTGATGATAACCTCTTAAGTCCCCCCGTCCACTCAAAAATCGATTTCAACCTAGGAACATCCAAATGAGATGAAACTTTCAGGATATGTTGGTACTAGAAAGGGAAGGCTACCATAAAATTTCAGTCAGAAATCTTTAGGTTTCAGGGAGATATGAGCCAAACAAGGGTCAAAAATGACTCATTTCGCATTCCAAACTTCTCGGTCCTGGTTCATTCAATATATACATTTTGTTTTTTGGTTGGAAAGAGCATCTCAAGACGCAGGACATGACGTTGTCCCTTTTTTGAAATAGTCCATTTTTAAATGCAAAAAATGAATCACAAGTTCAATGACTCGAAAAAGTGCCAAAAATGGTAGAAAAATCATATAACTGGCTGCATATTGACCAAACAAAGGCCTAATTTTAAAAAATGGCAATGTCATGCCCTCCGCCTCGAGATGCTCTTTCAAATAAACGAAAAATATTAATACATTGAATGAACCGGGAAGGAGAGGTTTGGGATGCCAAAATCCGTTATTTTTAACCATTGTTTGGTCCTTATCTCCCTTAAATCTGCCGATTTGGGACTGAAAATTTTATCACAGACTCTTCACTATAGCCCCAACATATCCTCCAAAATTCAGTCCATTTAAATGTTCCTAAAGCAGAAATCTCAATTTTCGATTTCCAAAGAAAATTGACTTTTTTGAGTGGGGAGGGGGAGCCTTAATCCATTTAGCTAAATGGTGTTCATCAGCCATCAACCTTTTTTTTATGAAGAAAACGCCAAAAACTGTGGAATGTTCAGAATTATCAAATAGAACAACTTGACCTAGCCTTTACGGTAAGATTTAGACGCAAGCGCGAAAATTTGCTAAAAAACGAATGAAAAAGCATGGTTTTTATTTTTATGAAATCACTATCGTTACCGACACCTGACGTTTTTTTGAGAACCAAAATATTTGTGCATATGGAAAACTCAAATAAATTTTCTAGAAACTTGAAAAAATGAAATCACATTTTCATCTTCTCTGAAATCTTTCCAGTTATATTTACAATAAAAAGAAGTTTGAAGATGGTGTAAAGCCAAATCGTAAATATGATCCAGTCGATCTTGGAAATTCGTGGGTTGTTGCCCTTGACTAATAGCATTCAATTTTCGCATTTGAACATGAAACAGAGAGGCATATTAGTTGTCACTCATATATCAATATTTATGGTTATTTCCCAATATTTTTCCGCAAGCCTTAATGCAGGGAAACGGAATGAAAACAGATAAGACCACTGTATATAAGAATTTTCTACAGCGATGATCAGCACTCTAAATTATTGCTATTCTTTCGTTGTTTTACAGTTGGTTGGGGTCGACAGGCAGAACTAACAACAGCTAGTTGTAGTCCGCAATTGAAGCAAGCAAGTTTAAATGTGATGGAATGTGACGGATTCTATGATCCAAGTACATACGATAATAAAAAACAAATATGCGCTCGTGCAAGTGATGGCAGTGGTAGTCCGTGTGGAGGGGATCTTGGTGACCCTTTAATGTTTCAATATTATGGACAGTGGTAAGAAACAATTTCCAGATTAAGACCCTTACTTACTAAGTCTCTTCTCATCTTCTTCTCACAGGTATCTAAATGGAATTTACAGCGCTAACGGTTGTAGATCAGATGGCAGGTCAATATTTTTTACACGCGTTAGCTACTACCTATCGTGGATTCAAGAGAAGATTGCGTTAGCAAAACTCCTAACAACTCAAAATGGCTAAGAATACTTCCTCAAGTTCAATTGTTCTTAAAACGTTGCTATGCTTTGAAAAACTATTTTGATGGATGTAGCTAACAAAATTTCTCCATTATTCTAATACAGTCTGCTTAATATGCTTCTTGCAGTTCATTCTAAAAAAAGCAGAAAGCGATTCTTATACACACCTCCATCGAAAAACAAATCGTTGAAACAATGTGACTAACTTCTGTTCCCCAAATATCGGATAGATTCTCTTTAAAAAACGACCGAATATATTACTGTATAACATTGTTATGAGGGTGTGGGTCTGGATCTGGGTCTGGGAAGATCAACACCCACACCCACACCCTCAAGCATTATGCATTCGACCTTGGTAGATGAATCGATATTAGAACTGTAACTGACAACATGACTCTGGAACTTATAGTTATATACTATTGCGAGATCCTCAGGGTGTGGGTGTGAGCTGTGACTCTGGCTGTAACTGCGTGACAGCGATTAGCATACCCACACCCACACGTCTAGTTCACCAATGAATGAAAACTATACACATTACCGGTTATTGGGTAACGTAAACGTCATTTTCTTCCCCTACCCAACGTGCAAAAGTGTTCAAAATTAAACATTTATTAGGAATGATATATACAACAAATTCATTCATCAATGTTACACTTGGGAAAAAAAGTTTACGTTGCTGTTCGTTGATATATGTTTTTCATTTTACTTTGTTAAAAATTATTTTTCAGTTTGACCGAAAGCATGAGAACAAATTAAAAAAATTTTGAAAAATGAAAGTGGCATCTGCTCATTTCTAAATGCGCAACTGAAAATGATCTTTGTTTACTTAGATGTATAATAGATTGCATGCATACGTAATTATTTTGTATCAGATAATTATATTCAAAATCATTATCTTGAAGGGTAATATTTCATCATTAAGACCTTTACTAATAGTTCACTGAAGCAAGTCAGATACAGTAATGGGAAAAGAAGGGGAAATCGTTTATTTAAGATGTTATGAGGCCTCACTGGATGAAAAATTAATATAACTGCTTAAAAACAGGTGATTCTAAATCGAAATAATGATCATACTGATCATTATGATATTAGTTCATGACTTTTCGATAGCGTCATTTCACATGTAAACCTCCAGATCCGTTACAGGGTGAGAACGAACTGCAAATACCAGTTGATTGAGGAACCATTTCGACATCTTGATAGATATTAATATTGAATCGCCCGACATTGACTCCAATCTAGCATAAAAATAGATCAGTATACAACAAAAAAACAATCCTACTATCATTTTAACATTTATTATCAAAGAATACCTATGTGTCTATGAAAATATTAAAATTTGAAGAAAACATTGACAAAATATAATTTATTGATGAGAAATTGTTTTACTGGAATGAGAAATCAATCTGATGAAAAAAATCGTTTTTATTGACACAGTTTTGATTGTCTTTCACTGATTTCAATTCTCTTGCTTTTTAAACAAAACGCTTGTAGAAAGAAATTTTATTTTAATCAGAGAAAATTAATAAAGAATGACGGGTTTAGTTTGAAAATTTTGGATACATTTGTGGCAGATCGTTCCCATTTGAATTCATACTGCCATAGATACTTCTCTGTGAGAAAAATAAAGTAGTCGTCTAATTCTTTTAATTTCATACATTCAATTAATAACATTCTCATTATTGTCCTTATTATTCATAAAGAAGGATCTGCACATATAAAAATTATGAACAAAATGAATCTTACTGCCAATTTTCATCCGGAGGTATGCGCTCCACGTGTTGAACCTCACGATGCCCGTGAGGCTCGCGGGACGGACGGGTTGAGGAAATAAAATTTTATATTCACTCTGGATTTATGGGTGACGTGTATTGATTGACTAGTGGACGTGCGGGTGGGAAAAATAAAAATAAAAAGGAAGAGTTTCAAGCCTCACAAGTATAGATTTATACGGATTCGGGCTAGTAAACATGGGGCACGATAAACGATCCTCAAAAATTATTGAGAGATTTCGCTAATCTAGGTAAGTAGTACGACATACATATTGCTTGGTTCATTAGTTTCATCCTATCATCTACGAATTCGCCTGTTAGTTGTTTGTTCCCTTATTTCTTTACCGTTTCTCATAATAAACTTCTATTACTAATATGTATTAAGAAGCAAAAACAATTGTGCTTAAATTTATTTGGTATTCAGAATTAATATTTAACCTTTTTTGTCAATAGCGATGATCGAATTATATGATTTATCATCTGATGAATCATTTGATAATATAATATGATCGTTTGTTTGTCGTGTATCTGCAATCGCTTCTGTATCTCTTGATAAATGTTCAGCAAGTAGTCTCAAATATAGCCCAACGAATATCAAGAGGTTTTCCAAAGAACAACTCACAAATTTTATGCTTATTGACAATAATAAAGTTAATAAAAAAGCACTTCTGAGCTCGAATCAATTTTCTCTTTCTGTGATGAAAGATGAAAATAATCGTAGTATTATATTTGACTTTAAAATTTATCCGTATAACACGGGTGAGCGGATAGGGGGATGCTGAGGAAATCTATGCGCAGGGATCGGTGAGGTAGGTTTGCGACATTTGTGGTGTGAACTCCACGGGACATTAAAATTCTATGCCTCACATACCTCTGTTTCATGCCAATGATTGTTCTCTATTAGTATGAGTTATTTCTATTGAAAAATCTTACGATCCGGATATGCTTACATCTTTTGTCACAATTGCGGTAAATTTTGCCTTAGCATAGTAGACATTTAATGTTTCATGAGTTGCTGTTTTTATCAAAGATGGCTTTATTCCTACAGAAATATAATTCTTATACTAATTTGTAATACTTCATCGTTCATACCATTCTGCTCACAATCCATCCAATCAACATCTTGTCCTACAGCTGAGACAGTGCAAATCGCAGTAGTTGATACTTCATCAAAAATAATCAGTGTCAACTAGAGCAGCAGAATATATTATCTACTATAGATACAGTTTGTTGCATACCTCATCAATAGTTGATCCACTGGTTTGAATTGTAAATCTTACAAATTTGTTTTTAACTATTTCAAAGTTTCCTGAAGTTCCTGAACAAGTTCGAACAGGTGGTGATGCTTGATGTGTTGGATGCCACGTTTGAATATACATATCTTGATATACGGCACATTTGGAGGAAGCAAGAGGGAAAGGTGTCGTGGTTGTCGCTGTAAATAGAAGATGATCTAATTAAAATAATATGTATAAAGTGGAACAACTATGGCAGCCAATGATGGTTCCATATGATATATTGAGGATGTGAGTGCGCGTGTGTATGCGTATTGTGGACACGAAGATGCACGTCTAACCCTACAGTCACGATCCCATCATATACATACGCAGATCCTCCTTTTCCAGACAAGAAACTCTAGCTGTCACGAAGACGCAACTATGGTTGCCAAATTTCAGGTTTTCCAAACGTGCAGAACTTTTCATTACGAGTTTGACTTGGTCAGTTTAGAGTGCGGGAAAAGTGAAGAAAATATATGAGATGTAACTGTGAGCGTGGATGTTTTGAGTGTTTGATGTGAATGTGAATGATAAGAGGAGATATTCACACCCGACGCCTCAAATACGTACCTCTCCTCATTATAGATTGCAAGAATCCTCCTAAAAACACACACTTTTTTTCGAAAACACCCATAAATAAGAGAGATCTTGGGAAACAACAATAGTCTTGGAGAGGTTTCTCACGTTACCTATTTTGTAGTATTATGATGAGACCGAAGAATTTGTATGAGCACCGTATTTCAATCACATAAAAAACTGCTCTAACAAGTCTTTTCACATCATTCATTTTCACTTCATCAAGTAGTATAGCCTAAGAAGAAAAATGAATGCCACTACATATAGCTCAGTGAAACATTCGTTTTTAATTAGAACTATTCAAATAAGAAGCTATGACCAAATATCATGTCCATGGCGACTTTCGGTAAGTTTTTATATTGAATTGTTTGTTCTCATCGTTTGTAACTAATGAGTGGCATATAAAGAATGCGCCTTGTAGTGCTCTGAGTATTTCTTTTTTCTTTTCAACCGTTAGAACTGATTGAGGGTGTGGGTGTGGTTGTTTGTGTGATCTTCGCTTGGTACACATTAAGATCTCGTCGACACCCACACCCATTTGGCAAAATTTCTGACGAAATTAGCCAATTTTTGAAGTTCACAATTGGCGAAATTACAGAGACTGACAGAAACGGAACTAGTCAACAAAACAAAAATTCGAAAACTTTTGATGATCTTTTTAGCAAGGAAAATAAAAAGTATACTTGCTGTTAGATTCTAAAACTTTTTCAGAATGTGACGCATGTGTCGTGTAGAATATATTGTGCCATCGGTGGAGGTAATGTCTCGCAACGAGTACTTCGTGTCGTACTTTGACGTCTCGCAAATCACGACATATTCGACACATTTTAGCTTAGTGTGCTGCTCCACTTCTTTCGTTATATCCTTTAGCACCCCTAACATTAGTTATACATGAACTACTTATAAAATGGTAAATAGTTAGTTATTGATAATTGATTAATTAGCGGTTAGTAGCTACTAATTTTAATAGCTGTTAATATGATTTTAAGTAAGTATTCTTTGAATAATAAATAATTTAAAGGACCATTACAGTCATTGAAGAATAGGAGCTGGGTCCAAAGTTCTACTGTATATAATCCAGCTCTTTGTCTCGATTGTGCTTTAGAAAAGTTATGTACAACTCTCGATATTGAATCGAACGTATTAGTTGATTGACTCGTCAATAATAGATTTTAGGTTATTAATAATAATTAATAATAAAAAATAAGTAATCAGTATTCGGGGTTAAATATTTGGTAGTTGATCATAGGAAACAATTAGCTAGTAAAGATCGTGCCAGATATGAATTGGTATTCACATTCTCGTTCGATCTAATTCTATTATTAAATATGGACTACAAGAGGCTTCCACTATAAATTACATTTTAGATTCTTGGACGCATTCTTTGTACTCCACAAGATTTTATCAGACTACAAAATTTTCTTCTAGTCTAAAAGTTGCTATTTTGTATTTTGACCGTGGCTAAAATAAATTGTTTCCCTTCTCCTATATAAATATTGTATTCATCATATCCACAAAACATTTCACAGCATAGATATGCTAATAGTATATAATGGAACTTACAGCATGTGTCTATCACTCACCTACAGGAGTTTTCGTGGTTACAATCAAGAATAACGTTTCTGATTCGATTCTGTATCTCTCAATCATATATTTGAGGATTGCAGTTATCTGAATTAATAAAAATATGTATTACACAATATTTGAATATTCGATGTTGTCGTAAGAGTAGAACTACTCGTGATTGCAACCGGTGTTGTCTAAAACAAAACGAAAATTATCTACTGCTATATGAGCACATATATATATTAATCTTACTTGTGTTGTAGTAGTTGATAGTCCTAGTACTTGCGGAATTTCTACTGCAGCTTCTTCAGCAGCTTGATTATAGGCTATGATAGCCTGTGGCATACCAGTTTCTATCACGTTTTTTAGCGAGGCAATCGATGTAACATCAGCAGTCAGTTCTTCAATCATTAGTACATCTGTACTACTACGTGCCATCTACATTCAAGCTATATTAAAATTTTAGAATTTATTTTTCTTTTACTGACCTCTGGTACGCCGGTTAGTAGCACATCTTGCACGCACGCATCCATCACAATTGAAATAGTATCGTTTGTATTTATGCTGCGCATATATGGTGCTTTACGACTTTTGCCCAGAAAAGTGCTGATGTGCGTTTTACAAATAGTACGAGCCTGATTCTCAGTTATGGATCCTGCTCGTGGCCAGATTGTTTCAGAACTCACTTCTAAACCAGACTTCGACGGCTTTTTTAGACACGCTGGGTCATTACGTTGACAAATGCCCGTTGATCTTTCACTTAATGATTTCATTTGCCATACATGTATATTGTAGTGGCGAGTATTGTAGTGAGATTGAAGCTGCAAATGAAAACTTGATCGAAATATCTTTTTCTACTTCTTTTGAAACTGTTTTCTAATCAAATGGTTTTCATATACAAATATGACCGTTTTCGTCACTTTATGAAATGGCTTGAAGGTGTGGGTGCAGGGATGGACAACTCCGGTTATGCACCGCTCCAACTCCAGATAACTCCACTCCTATTTTCAAAAATACCAACTCAACTCCAAACTCCAACTCCGTTTTGTTAAAACGTATCTCCAACTCCGATTTAACTCCAATTCAATTTCGATTCCACTAAGTTGAACTTGTTGGAATAGAAATTTAAAAATACAGAACTTTTTCAATATGAGCATACGACTAATATTAATGAGTTGCAGAAGTAATAAAAATCAGCAAGATGTATGTTCGATATACCGAATAGTTTAACAGTTAATATTAAGTCATGCTACCAGTGACTTACTAAATTCTCTGTATGTCTCTATTTTTCTCTCTCCCTCGATGTAATTATTCAAGGTCATCTATTCATTGGTCTCTTAAGTGCGCCATGAATATCATGCACGTGCATGTCTGTTTTTATTATAGACTTACTTCCGTTCTCTCCTGGCTAGTCATATAATCAACAGGAGTTAAATTGAAGTTGAAAGACAGTAACAAACTCCAACTCCGCTCCAATTCTAATGAAAAAAAACGTCAATTCCGGAGTTAACTCCAACTCCGAGTTGGAGTTGCCCATCTCTGTATGGGTATAGTTACAGATAAAACACTCGCACCCACACCCAGACTAAACCACCCGATGAGACGCAAAGAATTAAACTTATGAATCACAGAGTAAAATCCTTCCTACGCACCATTTGTCTAATATTTGTTGTAAAGTTTGCTTTCGTGTAAGAAATCGTCAAATGTTTTTGTGAGCTGTTTGTAAATGTGCTCCATGTGATTCCTATAATCAACGTAAAAGAATAGCTTTACAAAAGTATATTCCTACCATGTTGTCTGCATTTGTCCACATCATCTGGATAATACTCAAAATTTTCTGCAAGAATCAAACAAATCGGTACTTTATTCACCCCATTGTAGAAGTAGATATCTACCTATAAGAGGTGAAGTATTCAAGCATACTTATAAAACTATTAAGGCAATTTTTACGTACATTAATAGAAAATAGTTTTGATACCTCGACTTTATAAGTCAAAAACTCATTTTTTACAACTGTGAAAAAGCCATTTTCATAGCATGGGTGATAATGTTGATAGCTTCCTACTTTTGGGTGCCATGTGACCACATGTGGATCTCCATAAGCAAAGCACTCATAAGGTTGATCGCCTTGTTGAGCTAAAAAAAAAGAGTAGTAAAAAAACATTCATATTAGAAAGCCTCCATCGATGAAATTCAGTGAAAAAGTGTTTTTTATCCGTCCCTAACTCACCCAACGCCTATCCTGTTCTCCAATAGAGGGAAATTTTGTTACTTTGACTGGGCCTCTACAACTTAAATATTGACTATTGAAATTATTTTTACGAAAGAGCTTCAGTTGGTCAAACACTCTGCATATTTGTGAGAGATCCACTGGATACCCAGGATTGAATACACAGTCGACCAGCTAGGGCTGGAACCGGTGTATGTCTAATATTTGTGCGTTCAAGCAGTATTTCACCAACTATACACGTAAGGAGAAGACATGAAATATGTACGCTGATTAAAAACATTTCTGTTAAATCACATAGAATCCTAATAATTCCAATCAACCTTCCAAGGACTTCGATGCTTTCGGGGAGTCAAAGTTTAAAAAAGCATGGGACATTGAGCTGTTTCGAATCTTGTCTTACTTCACAGCATTCTTCAAGTGTTTGATCGAGTTTGAGCATCGGGTTCTTCGAGATGAGTTCACAATAAGTCAAAGGTGAAGCTTCAACTTGACTCTTCATCTACATCTCTCATTTTTAAATGAAGACATATATAATTTTTATACGAAATATTTCACAGATGCTGTCATGACTCGTTTAAGTTCTGAAGTCTACGAGACTTTGCGGGAAAACAAACAAAACGACTCGAAAGTTCAGGACGACGATATCTATTCGACGTCTCATTTCTCTCTGTTCAAACCCGCCAGACTTCAGCTAATTCCTCCTTATGCCTTGTGTCTTGGAGTTATTTATGAATGTCTCTTTAGATTCTGTCTATGCAACAAACCTACGGATTGATCAACTACATAACCACCAATTAACAACAACAAAATGTGTAAATGAATCATTTTTTCACCAAAAGAAGAGAGAAAAGTGTTGATGAGACGATATTCAATGTTTTTATACGACAGAAAGCACTTTATCATATTTTGTTGTGTGCATGATAATAAATGTTTGCATAGTGGTCGTTATCGTGTAAGTAAGAAAGCATTAAACATCTTGGAAATTTTTTATCTATCGCCTAAAGCTACTGTTGCATAGTTGGAAAACATTTACCCCATCGATAATAATATCTTTACAGAGTCTAAGGTAAATTATGAAGCTTTATCTGTGATTGATAAGATTCTACGTGTAATGAGAAAGTCCATTTCAATATTTTGGCAATACCTAGGAATAAAACTCCATTGTATGGAATGTAAAGGATCTAAGGGTATCTGGGATTCATATGTTATTTATGAGTGGGAATTAGCTTAGAAAAGTGAATTTAGGCGACAGCACATATCAATAGCTCACAAGCATACCCACAATTCACTTCATACAATGGGGTATATGATTTCAATCTGAATTCTGAACAAAAACATCACTCGTCATTTCAAAAAGAAACGAGAGATTAGGGGATTGTCGTAACTATTAACTTCAATGATTAAATCTACCCTCTGAATTCAGAAATCTGAAATCAGCCGAATACTTCATGTTTCGGATTATATGGAGTTCGGCTGACCGGTTTTGCTGTGGTTTGAGCATGCGAAGTGTGGAAGTTGAAGAGATTATGGTGAAACTTCGGTGAAGAAACTGCGTTCATCGTCGTCAGTCTCGAATTGTTTACGGTTATTATAGGGTCCCCTAAATCCTCGGTCTTGCGAAAAGGCAGGTATTTTTTTCTTTTTTGAATTCAGTTTGAAATGGAATACCCCATAGACTCATTCACGTGCACAACCTGGAATCCCCTATACCTGCTCAATTCGTATGTATCCTTAACACTCTAGTACATATTCATTTTTAACAGTCACGCACATCACTTTTTGAGATATCGTACTCAAGTCATCGATGTGAAGTTATGAAGAAAACTGATCCTAAATAAATATGATGATTCAATATATTTCGCTTCATAGTTGGCTGACTACGGTTTAACAATCTGTAAACATATAAAAAGCCCAGCCATTTAAAATAATTAAATTCAAAAGGCAGTAAATTCAAAAATTCAAAATTTACAGAGAAGAAATCAAAAAAATCTGGTGAAGTAACCTATTCAGCATCATGTGTTTTGCATGATGCTCACGAAATCCATTTCTTAACTCGAACCTATGCGCTGTATCAATAAACGGTATGGGTGTGAGTATGTACTCCTAAAAAAAGGTATTTTACAAAACCTTCAAAGGATCTTCTGTCGGGCCCCCAGGAAGATCCTTTAGTGGTTCCGAAAAACACGGTTTTGGCACCAGACCAGTTCGCATAATGTTAAAAATAGTTCCGTAGCAAATGTTTCTCACTACACCCAAGCAGACAAAAATTTGAAATATTGAGTTTAAACACAAGCGGGAACCGCGATTATGACTCATGAACCCTCATTATAATCATGTATGAAACGCGTTGCTTTATTTAAAATTTTAATTTTCAGAGTGTGAAGACAGTCGAAAACCAGTTATGAGTGTTAAAACATGCCATTATTCTGGAATGTAAAAAGAGCGTTTTACCGATCAACGCTGGTTTTCGACTTTCTTCACACTCAGACAATGAAAAATTTTAATAAAACAACGGGTTTCTTACATGATTATAGTGAGGGCTTATGACTCGCAATCGCGGTTCCCGGTTGAGTGTTAAAACGCGATACTCAAAATTTTGTCAACTTGGGTACTATTTCGGTCAGTTCTATGGAATTTCGATAATATTGACGCATTTCCGAAATTGTCGAAATTCTCACGGGATTACGACAATAATAATTGTTAATGTATTTTTTATTGTCCATTTTGCAGCGGAATTTCAACAGGATTGACAAGATATGAAATTGTACTCAATCAGCTATATCTCAATTAATTCGATATAAAATGCCTTAATTGTTACAAGATTAAGTACTTACTTTACTAAAGCTTATTTTTTCTTGCTGCCGGTTCTGCTTTCTTGTTTGTCATCTTTTGATCCACATTGCATCAGTGTTCAATACCCTTAATTTTCTAGAGTGTGGGTGTGGGTGTCGATGCCAATGTGAGTCTCATATTTATTACCAGATATCGTCAAACCCACCCCTCAAAGTTCTAAGATCTCGATATCGATTTACCATTTATTCATCAAAAATGACATGGCCGGTATAGCCTAGTCGATATGGCGAGTTAAAAATCACATCGTACTCGCTGCGAGGCGGGAAAACTCGGTTAGTCTCGGATCTCTGTTGTGAATTAACATCGCCATCCACACCCACACCCACACCCTGAGTAGATAGAGAAATGTTTCTTCTATGTCGGAAATCAAAAATTAATTCAAACAGACTGGAGAGCAGCTATGAATTTCTTTCTGAAAAAGCAAAAATGCGTGATTTAATTACAGTAAGCCACTCTATAATAAAAATTTATTTTGGATACATCAGCGTTGGGATAGATTCATGCCTAGTTCGTCGTGAAAGACTTTACTACTTCGCATTTGTTTTTGCTTTGTCTTTTTGATGCAAACATAGAGGCCAATAAGTAATCCAACAAGAAGGACACCACCTCCTACACTACAACCAATCACAATACCCAAAGTTGTGTTATTCGCTAATGTGACAAAAAAAAGCATTCAATATTTGATAGTATATCAACTCACGTTGCTTTGTTGTTGAACTAAAAGATGACGATGTTGTTGAAATCTAATTAATAAAAGTTTTTTATTTGGTTTTTATATAAATTATGGAATCAATTCTTTTCAAGGAAAGATTTTCTTAAAACTATCAATAGATATTTGCAATGCTCTTGAATATATATTCGAGTTACTTATTTAAATTCAATTTATTAATGCTGACCACGATCGGTTCCTACTTTGTGTTTTTTCGTATGAACCGTTTGGAACATCTTCTCACATAACGGGTGAACCATAAAGAATGTCACCTTTTGTATATATGGCAGTTATTTTCTGTATTTTTTGGCATTGAAACTTGATTATTCTCAAAAAGATTCCTTATTCAATTCTCCACAAAACTTTGTGATAGGCTTTGCTTTAAAGCGGCATACTGAAGAATCATGTAGGGACGATTTGGTCAGACGAAATAACTGCATTTCAAACATATGTTTTCTTTTTTCAGACATAAACATACTTAATACGAAAAAAGTGAATATAACAATTTATATCCCGGGAGAAGTTTCATCTGTTGAGTGTATCTTAAATTGTGTCTCCCTTGAATCAAATATAAAATGTAAAAATCTCTTTCGTCAAGACTTAGGAGCACTCTTGTAGAACATACGTGCGACTCTTAGAGCTTATGATTTGAAATCAAAATCTTATTGTACACTGTCTGTTTTTTCGCTTTATTTGAAGAAAAATTAGCATTGGATTCGTTTTAATAAGTAAAATAGGAGTATATTTTAATTGTTTGACTTGGAATGCGTGCAGGGACAGAATTATCTAGACCTCTGAGCTCAGATGACAAGAAATCTAACTTTTTTAGATTAAAATATTACTAGGAAAGTCACAACGACCATACAATTACAAAAGCATACTTGAAAAGCTCATTTCTGTCCAATTAGATGCCTATTAGATTAAAAAAACACACGTTTACTGTTAAAAAAGACGCTGTTTGCAAGTGCAGTACTTTGTTTCTTACAATCTTCTTGAATAGATTATCCGGTGTAACTTTTTACGGTAAATCCTCTAATATGATTTTGTAGAAAGTTGAATAAGGAATCTTTTTGAAAAAAAATCAAGTTTCAATCACAGAAAACAAAGAATATATCGCCTATGTGCAAAGGGTGACATTCTTTATGGTCTACTGTTTGATCAATGATCAAAATTGCCCTTATACCTAGCAGGGGTCGCAACGGGCCGCCCGACCCGTTGGACCGACCCGGACCGTTGGTAAATTTTCACCGGGCCGGGCAGACCGGTGAAAATTTTCTGTCGGTCCGGGCGGGCCACGTATTTCTTCGGTCCACCCGGACCGACTTGCTTTATTTTTTTTCTTATGAATCGAACATAACTGGTGTGTCAGCATAAATGGCGGTCTCAATATTTCTTCAATATTCCTTTCAGCTTTCATAGTTTCGGACTGACTTTTATACCAAAAGATTCAGCCTTGAATGCTCTACAAAGCCATAAAAAATGAATCATATGGAGATAGAAACAAAGCANCGTGTAGGTAACTTTTTCTAAATACTGCATTAAGTTTCAATCTTATTAATCTCAAATACGATTAAAAGATAGTTCATCGGATTATGTCGGTCCGGTTCGGTCCGGTCCGGTCGGTCCAGACAAATCAACGGGTCGGGTCGGGTCGGACCGTTGTGATTAATGTGTCAGTCCGGCCGGGTCCATCTAGCTGACGGGTCGCAACGGGCCGGGTCGGTCCATGAAAAGTTGGACCGTTGCGACCCCTGATACCTAGTGCGTGTGCCTGTCAAATTTTGATTGAAAGTCACTTTCAAAACTCTAATTAACATAGATAACAAGTGGCATGTTTACAGACAAACCTGTGGAATTGTAATAGTTGCCGTCGAAACTGTTGTACTTGATACAAATGTAGATTGGCTTGTTATTTCAGTCTATTTGACAAAATCTCATTATTGCATTAATAGTTAAAACTTCTCAGTTCTGTCTATCACTATAGCTAAAAGAACCACCTGTGGCCGTATCTCACAGGTGATGATCAATAATTCAGTAGTTGTATGCATCTGATGAGTCTTTGAAGAGTTGGAAATCAGATACTGCTATTGTATGGATGTTTCGATCAGTGAAGGAATAAAGGCTCGTGTCTCATCTTTTCGATAACAAAGAAATCAACACTCTGAATCGACGATATTGAACTTTAAGAGGGCGTTAGCATCTCTGCTTTTACATGACAATCTCGTTGACGGGTGACAACAATACTGTTTCTACATTAGACATGCACCAGTTCCAATCTCGTCTGGTCGACTGGATTCCTAATACCATTGAATATCCAGTAAACTGATCCTACTTTGATCCTATAATCATTATTTTTTTTTTAATGATACTAAAATGGCTTTAATAAAGTAATACTATAATGCAAGATATGGAAAAGACGAGTAGCATTAAGTTGACTTGTCGCATAACATTATTTTTATGAAAAAACCGTACGGGGCTGACCATGTCAATATGAGCTAACTATTTGATAGCTTCATATTGATAGAAACTACGTTCAAATTTTTGTCCATCGCGCCTCTCTACAAAAATTTGAAAAAACAAAATTTCCAAAGTAAATTCAGAATCAGATTTCTGAGATTTGGGACGTTGATATTCGTGATCAGTATGGTTGACTTAATATTCCTAGTAACTTTAACAAAGTATATTTGAAAATTTTGTCTTCTTAAATTCTTGTAGGGAGGCGCAGTGGCCAAAACTGTGAACAAAGTTTCTAGCAATATGAAGCTACCAGATAGGTGACTCATGTTGACATAGGCAGCACTATACAGTCTTTTCTTAAAAATCATGTTGTGCGACAAGTCAGTTTAACGCTACTCGTCTTTTCCGTATCTTGCAGTAATATTATTTCATTGAAGCAATTTCAGTATCGTCAAACAAACCTAATGATTATAGGATCAAAGTTGGATCAATTTACCGGATATTCAGTGATGTTGTAAATCCAGCCGGAACTTTACTGGTTCATGTCTATTCTAAATGAAATTTTTCCTTGAAAAGGTTTTTTATCTCTATCAAATGAACTGCTCAAATAAAATATGGAAGAACTTTTTGTTACTATTCTCCGCCGATCTCCAGAATCCTTGTAAAAATCGCACACACACAACTATGTTGTTTATTGAAAATCCCACTTGATGGAGTTCAAAAAGTTATCTATTGTGATCAATGCTCACGTTAAAGAAGCATTCAGCTCACCAATAAACAGGACATGCATGTCAGCAGAAATTTTAACACTCTTCTGACTGAAAATCATCGTTGTTCATTATGATTCCACTATGATTCAAGCCTAAAGGCACCCAAGTTGAATCATAGATCATGTGAGTAGTTACTTTGACTCAACACAACTGAATAGAAAATACAGTTCTACTCATTCTAGACATGTCGATCACTGATCAATAGAATTAAGTTAATATTTCTAGCTATCTACTGATTAGACGACATAAAGCGATAGCTTTTCGAAGTTTTGAGTTTACCTCAAATTCCGAAGATCGTCATGGTTTATAACAACAACTTGACTGGTGCAGTATTACGATCAGGAATGATAAGAAACTCGATTCTAATAGAAAATGTTCAGATCTACACGAAAAGAAGTACAGAATATGTCTTTATACGTCCTCCTCTGTCGCATCGGCTGCTAAATATTATAAGAAAAGGGCAAAAGATCAACAAATCTTACTTCTGTAATCACTGTAGTTGGGGTAGTAATGATTGTTGTTGTCATCTTTGCCAACATCTCGTCGACTTCAGCCCTTGATAATGCAATGACTTCTGCTAATTTAAGAAGATTAGCTTCAAGATTTGTTTGGAAATTAGCTTGAATTTCAGACATTGTTGTAACATTTTCGGAGTCTACTTGATCTTCGACAAATAATACTTCAAGACTTCCTGCTGCTGCCTAGAATTGGAAAATGATTAAAGTACGTTATTTAGTGAATAATTCAAGTGAAATATGAGTTTGATGCGTTTTATCAATGGAAAAATGAGACGACAATGATGAGGCTATCTAAAATGTTTTTTTAGAATAATTTATAATTTTTGATTTCTTTCGATGATGATTATCACTTAAGATCTTCACACAATATTGAAATTTTACTGTTAACAAGAACATGAGAATTTCTTTTTCGAATTTTCGAAGGTTGGTTCAGAATCATATTTTAAAAATCATGGAGTTTTTCTATATTCATGAACTTTGATGTAGCATTATTCTAACAAATTTGTTTTAAAATCAATCTTATTCAATGATTTTCATTTCAAAGAGCAACTTACATGAGGCCAATCTTCTATTTGTATATCAGCCCTACATGCTTTTTGAACATTGTCAACTGTTCTGTTATAATGTAATGATCGTTGCCGTGGTTGAGATGCCATACTTGCCAGATAATTTCTAATATAAATATCACAAATAAGTATAATAACATCATCGGCATAAGATCTTTGATAGTTCGTTAGGCGACTCCGTTCAGATTGAAAACTACACGTTGAACCCTTACAGAGACCATAAGAATTATTTGTATTTGATTGAGTTTGCCAAATGTTTATATTGAAATGGGGAGGCTCGCCAAATTTCTAATAATAAGCACAAATGGTTATAAATGTATATCTATTTTGTTTATTGACAAGAGTAGTTAAAATCTTTTCTAGGACACAACTGCATGATAAAACTTAACTCTTCTATCTTCAAATGCATTATTCAATTTCAATAAGCTCAAACGAAAATAATGCAGAAGTTCGATCTCGTTCCAAAAATAATCTAAACCCTATCAAATTGCGCATTGGAAACTTAATCAAATGCCTATAAGTCTATTGTTCATATTCTGCAAGGTTTATCATATAGCTATTTCTGCAGCTTATATTACACACTTCATTCAGTTTTTCAGAATTCGAAGAATAATTCAGTGAAATACTTAATTTTGTATTATCGCTTTCATCGATTGAGATCCACTTAACTATATTCTTACGGTAATAGTTATTGTATGTCATATTTCCGACAATATATTGTCACGTTTTTTTATAAAGTAAATACTGTCATTGATGGAATTAGGCTCTATTATACTTTTTCATATAATCATGATAGATGATATATGTCTGCGTCTTCACATATATTATCGTTGACATGCCTACCGATGTCGTGTGAACTGGTGGATTACCGCGGTTAACCGGCAATTTTCGATCGGTTCGCATTATATGGGTAAAGTTGTATAGTTTTCACTTTTGTCACCGGTTTCCTCCTTTTATAGCAAGATCTAATTTCACTCGTACTATACACTCAGCGTTCGTCTCCAATCAATAATTGATTTTCAGGTTTAGATATTTCCATACATGCTTTAATCTAATTTCTTATCGATAACTTCTTTCATAGCATTTTCTCTTTTTTCTTAAATTAAGAAGTTTTCTAAATCAAAAAACAAAATTTAATTGTATTAAAAAAAGTATCATCGTCATCATTGAATCTTCTACTAGCTTTACTTTTATGAATACCTATGCATTGATTCAAACACATTCATACCTGCATTCCTATCACTCAGTTTCCATGACTGATTCACAGCTATAGGTACAACTACATATTTGTATACTTTTGTATGTATAATTGACCTATGATGGTCACCTTATGTAATAGTATAATTATTCTATCCTATTGTTTGCCTAATATTAATAATTATAAAACAACATATGAGGTTACAGTATTCGATTAATACCATCGATTTACATATAAGTAATTGGTTCTCAGCACTCTACTCACTATAGTTAAACCAAAATTAGTTTCTCACTTATATCATAATAATTCTGCCTGATTTTGTTCCCACTGAGCCTCTAACATTCCTGCACATTTCATCCGTTTCAATGCATTAATAAATATAACCTTACATTATGTGTTGTTACGATTGTTAAGTTGCCCATGTCGTAATAGAGAGACAGCGTTTCAAATCGATCTGTTTCTGTTATTGTCACATTGATGCCTAGAAAAAAACAAATTCGATTTTCTGATGAATATGAATATGTAAGTCTTTGTACCGTTTATTTCACAACTTTCTGTTGGTCGAATAGAAAAGTCGAAAGAATTGATACCACAAATTGGTCTAATAGTACCATTGAATATAATAGCAGAAACCTAAAATAATTATTACAGATTTCCATCAACTAGAATAATATTGATTATGATTTACTTCAATAATCCATGAACGTTGAACATCAATATCAATTTTGAAATATCTATCTCTCCTATTTAGATTGTATAAACCTGATGATTGACAATCTTTATAATCAGAGAAATCTTGATTAATCGAATGTGAAATATCAATATGAGCTCCTGTGTATGAAACGCATTTATAAATATCATCATCAGGCACTGTTGAGAATACTATTGCAGAATTGTCCAATGCTTCATTCCAATTCATTTCAAAGGATCCATAACATTTCGCTAAGATAGTGGCAAACAGAATACAACATAACATTTCTTTATAACTCATACAGCAGACAACTAACAAGAGCAACTCATTTTTTATTTTATTAGTCAATAATAACAATAAATACTATGACAAAACGTCAAATGAAAATATTTTTCTTCCTACTTACATAGATAAGAACAGATTTTTTTGTCGATTCTCTGCTGTTGCAGATAAAATTCTTTTGTGTACTGCACGCGACCAATAAAAACCATCGTAAGAGAATATTTTTGAAATGAAAATTATATGAATACAAAGATAATCTTTCTACTCTTTTGTTTCAATTTAACTAATGGTAAAATTGAGTTTGACTTTAGCTTAAGTGATGGACGAGTTTAGGAAAAAGATCGCATTGTCCATCTCATCGTTGTGCAATAATCATAGCGTATGCCAATTGTGTATCTTGACTTGGCATACGAGTAGATGCACCTTTTCGACTCTAATGGAATTTCGATTAAGCCCTAACATACTATGCGAACACACGGGTAGGTGTAGGTAAGTAAACAATAATATAAAGCCATATCCATAGCAGTTCTATGACGTACGTAAGAGGTTATAGGGAATATTAGGCGTACCAGACATATAGGAGAATAATGGAAGTCTATTTAGTGTGAGTGAAGCTATGGCGTATTCGGTTGAAATTGGATGGAAGCTATGCTGCTCTAGTATTGCCTTACCAGTGTCATTTTTGTGATGGATGCAGTTCGTTTCAATAAAGTGAATCCTGTTGTGACAGTTTTAAGTGACAGTCTGTATAATCAAGTTCAGATCTACCTGGTATCTAGGTAAGTAAAAACGCCATATAGATTCAAACATATATTTTTTGTATTTCTGTAGATTTTTATTTCTTTTATGTTAAAACCCCTTTAATTTAATCATTAAAACAGTTAACTCAAATTTGATCGAAAAGAAAAATGTCGAACGGTACTTATTTCGAAAATTTATACTAAAAAATGTCAAAAAATAAAAATGTCAAAAATAAGAAATCGAAAGGTAATAATGTAGATAAATTAAAAGATCGAATAATAAGGCTGAGCGGACATGGTTGTGACAAGGACATGAAGACCAACAACTCCCACACTCACAACTTCAACATAGAAAAAAATGATTATCTAACTGCAAAAAAATTACTATGATATAGATGAACATGATACTTTTATCATTGATAATAACTTATTGAATAAAATTAACGTTTTTTCGACTTGTAAAGTCAATGTTTATCTCAATAAAATTGTGTTCTTCCAATTTGAACTTTGCAGATATACGCCAACAGCAACATCCAAGTTCACTTGAATCCTTTACTACGGATTGTCAAGACGTTGCAATGCGCGATTTTAATAAATATTGTATCATTTTCAATGTTTTTTTGTTGGGTACGAAATTACATTACGATAGCTGTAAATCATAATGAAGTCAAAAAGAAAAATATATTAAAATAATTTACTGACCTCATGGACATTTAGTAAAGCGAGTAATAAAACTGTTTCACCAATGTGTGACGACATTGATCGAACAGATTGAGTACATTTACGCATGTTAGCAACACATAATAGAAAAGAATCGCGACACACATGGAGGAAACGACGGAAATGCAAACTTAGAAGAAAGAAGTGCAATCGGTTGTAAATATAATTCTTTAAGCAAAGAAATACTTACATTGTCATAAATGTTAGTATAAATCCTGTTCTGTTCACGTTTTCATGCTTTCAGAAAAATAGAAAAATTTCAAAGATGCGAGCAACTGTTGGTACTCAAGAATCAAGTATGACTCAATCGTCCGATAGTATTAATAAACGATCGTCTTTTCATGATGCGGTATGTTAAAATGATCAAGAAATATATTTGTATTCTAAAGATTTCAATAGGTTATGCGTACACAAAAATTAATGCGTGTTATTAAAACGATGAATAGTGTTGGTGAAATAAAAATGGAAGATCTGATTGGTTCAAATAAAAAAGATATGAGTCAACATCAACAACTTTGGGAAATCCCAATAGATAAAGTAAGTCATTTACATGCCGATGTTATTCTCTATGTAAGAGAAATATATCGCTAATCAAGAATGAATTAAATTCACTTTAGCTGTGACAAGCCGGAAATAATCAAATAAGACATCATTACAAGAAGTCTCTATCAATGAGAAAAGACGAAATAATACGCTTGATCAAATGTGTATATATATATATATATATATAGTATCTTCTGATAGTATAGAAGTCATCAATTTCTCGATGCTTTGAACCAATTAATAAGGTTTAGGCTTCTGTCGATTTCTTTCTTGAAAGAAAAACGAGCGCGCGAGACAGAGAGAGAGAGAGAGAGAGAGAGAACAAACAAATGAGTTGCTTAGAATATAAAACAAACAGAATGAACAATCGTTTCAATGCGACGAGTATCGCGACTTTCATCATTTGCTTCAACTGAGACTCGACTTCCTTTTAGAATCGAACGAGAACATATTTCCGTAATTGAATTTCTAATTATTTATTTAAAATTTCAAAAAAATATATATTTTTTTAGACAACATCCAATCAAACTAGTGAAACATCAAGTGTAATATCCGGATTAGATTCACGTGGAAATACAACAGGACTAACAGCTAGTTCACGTCGACTTGGCCAAAGGTTTATTATTCTTCATTATTCACCATTTAAAGCGGTGTATGTATTAGTTCCGATGGTTCTTTTTATGTTTTGTATAACTAATTCTTCTATTATTCTTAGTTGGGATTGGGTTATTATTTTACTTGTTTTATATACTGGAATCATTACGCCTTATACAATATCGTTTCTATCTGATGAAGATCAAAAACGAACAAATCTAAATGAACTACCAGCAACGCGACAATTCAATGGTGAACGAACCAGTGTTCATGTATTAGTTCTAACTGATGTACTTGTTGATATGATGTTTGTATTTGATATTCTAATAAGTTTTCGGTAAAAAATAGGATTACTATGGCCTTTTTAAATGCCTATGCTGTGAATAATCTCTATTTAGAACGACATTTGTTTTAAAGGAAACAAATGAAGTTATCACAAATCCAATATTAATTGCTAAACATTTTGTTATTGATTCTTGGAAACGTTTTGCTGTTGATATACTTGGTGCTCTGCCCTGGGATATTCTTTTCTATGGAAATGGAAGTCATTCGGTATGCTCAAACGAAAACTGTAATTTGAAGTAAAACCATTTTTTTTTCTTCCTTTACTACAGAGTATGCGTTTAGCTAATTGTTTTAAATTAGCACGACTATTACGACTTGTTGCATTTGTTCAAAATTTTCAAAAGACCGAATATCGATCGGCTGTTTTATTTTTTCTTATGCTTCTTTTTGCTATTGCTGCACATTGGCTGGCTTGTATATTTCATTTTATTGCTATTCTCGAACGACCAAATTTGCATATTAAATACTCATGGCTCGATCATCTTGCTGACAAATATAAAATGCCCTATCGTACGTGACATTTTCCAAAGAAAATCAAACTAGTACATTTAAATTATTTTAGTTATAAACGATACATTAAGTGGACCGGATTTAAAATCAAAGTATTTAACTGCACTTTTCTTTGCTATGACGTCACTGACGTCAGTTGGCTTTGGAAATGTTGCAGCGGTAAAATATAGGAATCTTTGTTTTTTGCTATTTTTAACATTATGTTTGTAATAGAATACGAATGGTGAAAAACTTTTTTCTATTCTATCCATGCTAGCAGGATGTAAGTAAGCAGCGAGCAAAAGTTTCCAAGTAAATGTATTTTTACTTACTAGCATTCTTAAGTGCGTCGATTCTCGGAAGTGTAACAACAATTATTATTAAATTATATCAAGGTGCTGAAGAGTTAAAAGAAATGAAACAAAGTATTGATGATTTCATCAAACATCATCGTATTAGTAAAGTACTTGCGAAACGAATGCAGGATTCATTTGAACACGAATGGAAAAATACCAAAGGTATCGATATGAATAGTGTACTGAAAACATTTCCTGAATGTATTCAAGCTGACATATGTCTTCATCTTAATCGAGAATTGTTAAATACTTGTCCAGTGTTTGAACATGCAACTGAAGGTAGTCAATAAAAAAAGAAATCGTTTTCTTTTAATAAAAATAAGAATTTTATTTTGTTTGAAGTTGCTCTTCGAACATTAGCTATTCTTTTCAAATCAACCCATGTTCCACCGGGTGATACGCTTATTCACCAAGGTAAGCTACAGAGTTCGTATGCACAAATATTATTGAGTTGAACTATGTTTCTATGAATGTTGTCATTCAAAGACGCATGAGCCTAGTTTCCTCTCTCCTCATCTAGTCACAAGCTAAAAAACACATCAATGACATGTCAATTCGAATAAGATATGACATGTGTTTGTCAACTAAAAGATTCTTAATTTAAATAAAGTATTTTTCTTATTGTAATAATATGCGAAGTGAACGCACAATGATGCTAATCTTATGTCAGAATTTCTCCCGAGTATTCGCACGATGCGGATTTAATAAACGTCTAAAGGTGAGATCTCATAACGAAAAACAAAGACTTGAACTTTCGATATTTTACTAATGTATTCGTAAATTCAGGTGATATTCTCAATTCAATTTATATTATTCGCGGTGGACAAATGGAAGTATTACAAAATAATGAATTACAAGCGATACTGGGTCGTAATGACATCCTAGGTGAAAATCCATGTAATACAGTAACACCTGGAAAATCCCGATGTGTTGCTAGAGGTAGTTTTGTTTTAATGAAATCTTTTTATTGAATTATTCTCTTCTTTTTCTTTGAAATAAAGGCTTAACTTATTGTACATTAAATAAAATTCATCGAGATGATTTACTGCATGCTTTGAAACTTTATCCTGATTTTGCTAAATCATTTACCGAACGATTTCGAGTAACCTTTGATCTTCGACAAGTATGTAAAATTCAAGTTTTTTAAACTCTTGAAAATGAATTCTAATTTTATTTTCAGTGTGAATTAAATGAATCGACGCCATTTTGTAAACTAGATAATGATATTCAAATACTTATTAATGAACGTAGTCCGAAATTACAAACCAAAGGAGAAATAACTCCATTGAATCAACGAGATGATGGTAGATCGAAAACATAAAAAGAATACTAATAGATTGCTTTTTCTTTTAATCTAGAACTTAATCGATTGTCTTGTTCTCGAAATTATCGTGGTATGCAACTGGGTATCGATGGTACAAGACGAGCAATGAGCACAATTGTTGAACTATCACCGGAACAGGCATTAACATCACCTGAAGAGCTTGATTTTGGACGAAAAGAAACAGTGACACTATTGACACCTTTATCTCAAGGTATTTGTTTATAAACATGAAAACTAAATTTCAACTTATCGAGTTATTTTTAGGTGCACTAACGAATGCCTGTGCAGCGATTGTGTCCATGTCGAAAACTACACAACTAACTACAACAGATTTTCAGCCCAAATGTTTAAAGAACTCATCATCAACTATAGAGATTAGTTCATCACCGAAAATACTCTGGTAAAAAACAGTAACTTTTGAAATATAAATAATATATATTAGCTTTTATATTAGTAGTCCATTAAAGAAATATGAAACGGGACCAGTACGATGTATGGCAGATGTTGATGCTGCATTAGCATTTTTGCAAATGTAAGACGTCGAAACAAAATTTTACTGCTTAACACTGCCTTTTCTTCTTTAGACGCTTGGATAGTTTAGAAAAGGTGATGGATGACAAAATGAAATTATTACTTCATGCTGCTCAAGACATTGTGTCAACCAATACCCATCGAAAAAGCAATGATTCTCATTCTCATCAGTCAAATGAAATTCTCATCGACAAATTACTTTTTTCCAAAGACTAATCATGATTTCCGTTAGTCATCACACATTTATTATCGACCGAGACTGAGGATTGCGACATCTGCGTTGTCTTAACACGCATAGAACAAGAAAGGTGAAGGAAGAATCATAACTTTGTCACCTAGAGATTATAGTTGCACAAATGAACAGCAATGCTTGCAGGCATTGATTGATTAATCTAGCTGTGTTCTGTTAATCAGGATAGAGAAAGGCTTTTATTTCTGGTCGACATATGTTTGAATATTGGTTTTGCTTTACATATTCAGAATGATAAAAATAAAAATAGCTTTACGACAACATGAATTAATGAGTGTGTCCGTATCTTCTCTAGCTTTCATTGATTTGGACTGAAATTTTATTCGCAAGAGTTGTGAGAGCTTTTAGCGTTCCTACAACATCAATACTTCAATTTTCCTCTGTAACGGAACGTGAGCGTCCATACGTGCTAAAGAACGGGATTTTGTTCTTGAAAATTGTTGATGTCTGACTAACGAGAATTCCTAAAAAGTATCACCATCAGATAAATCTAATAGGGTACAGCAATGATTACGATTTTCTTGTGCTTTATCTATAATTAATCAACAGCATTGCATAGCCTCTATCGAAAAATAAACTAATAACTTTATCTTGAGGGTCATGGCATTCAAAGTCAAATCTTTATTCAATCATATTTTCAATTAAGACACGGGTTCTGATACTCACTAGCATTTAATGCAATGATACTTGTTCTCTATTTCAAGTAATAACTTTATTCATTCAACCGTACGAATAAACGTCATGCTATATGAATATAAATGGAATAGTAATTGTTCGATATAATTATTTAGATTATCATCAATATATATTTAAACAAAGCTTTACGAAAAATTTGTTTTGACAGGATAAATCTCTGTTCTATCGTAGTAAACATTAATAAGCAATTATTTTCATTGGCGTATTATGTCCTTTCTTTTACTTCAAAGAATAAAATGTGTAAAAAATATAGCAGATGTCTTCTTTATCTATGTGTGTGGTCGATAATAGGTAGCTACTCGTTGCAACTTATCGAAGGGCTCAATTAAAATTCTCGATGACAAAAACATGAGACATCTAGGTAGTGCTTATTTCGAATTACTTCAAATTAATATAAAGAAAATATTATCATGTTCAGAAGAAGTGTTTGTTTTGATATGTAGGATGTCTGTTGAATTAGAGTGAAATCATGTCATTGGTTTCTAATAAATATATATATTATTATTATTATTCATACGAAACTCAAGAGTCAGAGGAAAAAGAAATAGTCGTGAAAAAATGCGCATACAAATTTACTGCATGATTGACTTTTTCCTATTTAATGTTGTTTACATGTTAATGAATAAAATAAGATGGAATCTATGGGAGAAAAAAAAGTGTTTTGTCACAATACGATTGCAGTACACGTTTTTGGGGTAATTGACTTCACATTCATAAAAGTATGTGTTAAACAATAAGGATAAAATTCGAATTCATTTGATTTAGATTTGTTTTTCTATCTTGTAAACAATCTTTATGATCCTTTCAATGACAAAACGACAGAACAATCTAGGTAGTATGACTTGTCTATTATTGAAGAAAAGGAGAAAGAAATTCCACTGATCGCTATAATCCTGATTATCGTCACTAACAATAAATATCTATTATAATGATTATATAATGGTTTTTAGTTGGATAATGAATCCAGGTCATAGGCAGCTAATGAGTTATATTTATATATATATGTAGATCGTTCAAAAATAAATCTATCATGGGAAATAATTTTAAGTTTTTATTCCTAAATGAATAGTTTTTCTCCATGAAATTCAGTTAATTAACATACAACCAAGAAGAGAATCCAAATGTACGAATAATCAATTCACAATGGGGATTACATCGACTGAAAATAGATATTTACGTCATTTCTTCTATGAGTCTAATTTCTAATTCTTTCTTAGTGTATTTTTTATTTATGGTTTTTGCTAACGAAAACTATTGTCATACATCCGTAAGCTATTCTTAACCGGAAAGCATTAGCTTACTTCTTTCTTTTTTTCATTCGAAACTATAGAAAAGGAACTATTGATAAGAAAAATTCTAGGTTATACTACTGTAGTTTTCTACGATTAATATGTAAAAATATTCTTTTATTAATGCTTTTACTATTTTGCAAATATTCGACGTTTTTCTTAGGCTTCAATAATATATTGAAATAAAACATTACACATCGTCATACAATATTCAATAGACCAAACGAATAAATCTATAGTTATGTTTGATACAGTAATTTGACCGCATAGTGAGTATCCGCAAAAAATGACGCTGATTATCAATGTTTGCTTGTTTTATTCATATGATATCGACATACATATATATATGTGTGTGTGTGTGTGTGCGCGCGCGCACAGTTGGTGTTAATAGTAAATCGACACATGCTACTCATCTCTCATTTCAAACTATAGACACTCATCAGATGATTTCTCTCTCTCACTACTATTACCTAAATAGGTATTAATAGTGAATTTAGACATTTGTGTAAAAGAAAAAGAAACTAATCTATCAATTTAATCTCATTTTCATATAACTAAGAAGGTCTTCCTATTCATAAGACTAGAAAGTGCATTTTTTTTCTTCTCTCTTCTTATACCATTTAAGTAATATGTTTTGTTAGGGAACAAAGAATTTACGATGTCTCGCAATTTTATAACCAATGGCTATTTCTTTGTTCTTTGCCTTTGAATCTCGAAAAGAGAAGAGCACTTCGGTCATTTTTTTCCGCTTATACCTATGTATGCGAGGTTATTACTTCTAACGAACAAATTCTTTTTTCCTCTCCCCCCCCCTCTCTCTCTCTCTTCTCGTTTCAATAAATGCACGTCATAACAACGACAAGGTATGCATATGTTACTTACAGATGAATAAGCGTACAGAAGCATAAGAGAGGGGGGAAGAAGAAAAAACGAGGGAAGAACTGACCGGAAATTGAGCGCACATACACAAACAGGTACCTCACTCTCTTCCTAATGTTTATATTGCATAAGTCTTTTTGTTTTCTTTTTGGTATCCTGTATATTGACAAATGTCATTGCTATCATCGATTGACTCCGGTAACAGAATTTTTTCCTTGATTTTAACATTCGTATAAACACATAGTGTGCTAGTATATGAAACATATGGTATCCTTCATGTAATCATTCAACAAATAGTTCTGTGAGCACAAAATAACGGTCGTTACATATATTTAGTAAGATTTAATGCATTGGAACAAAAAAAAGAAAAGAAACTTTCAGCAGACTTTAGAGATCGGACGTTGTTACCTATTATCAAGGTAAAGATGAATACTTAACGAGTTTTTTCAATGGGAAAAATATCGTCTACTAAACACTCGTCAGTTTTTTTTCTCTTTTAGCTAGCATGCAGTTGATTTCCACATTTTTTTATTTTTACACTTATACTTTATTTAATGGGATGTCGCTAGAAGAAAAAACTAAACTTGTACGATATTTGTAATCTACGTGTCGATCGATTTTTATTCTATTGTACTTTCTTTTGTATTCTAATCATGTGAGAGATCTCTATTGAGTTATTCTCGATCGTCTAATCTTTGGGCAGATTGACATTGTGTGATAGTAAAAAAAAGACTCGTTTATATATATATATATATATATATATAGAGAGAGAGAGAGAGAGAGAGAGACTTTTCTTTCTGTTACTATTCTCTCCTGTTTTTGTTCCCGACTGCTTGTGTTAGTGCTTCCCGAGTCTTCGCCTCCTCAAACCATTTTCCTTCTTCGCGACTGGAAAATGAAAATCGTCTCTTTCCCTCCCTTCGTTGCCATCTCTCTTTTCTTTCTCGTTCTCATTCGCTTTTGTGTTTAAGTCTAATCATATGTGTGTATATAGTAGTCACACACAGGCACACACACAGCCGCAAGAACACACACATGCACTTTTAGATGATGCTGACAGCATATCATGTCGTATTATATTAAAAAAGAAGAGAGAAGAAATTTCTTTTCATATATTATAGATTATAGATGCTGCTACATTATCGTTATCATTATGACAAAAACAACAACAACATCACCAACAAGAATTTGATTGATATATAGACTGATTGGTTGAGCGGTCCCGTTTTAGGCTTTTTTCCAATTCGAAGATGTGGAAGAAAATAAAAGAAATTCTTTGTAAGCATACTGGTAAGTTTTCTTGGTGTGTTATTTCAATTGTAGACACAAACACTTATTTTGAATCATAAAATGCGTGTGTATGTATCCGGCATTGGAGCATCATATCGATTGCATGTTCTATATATATATATATATATATATATCTGTGAGCTCATAGGCGAGCTCATAGGCTGAGACGACGGGACATCTCAAATCATATCAGATAGATACGATAAACCAGAGGGCATGAGAAGAAAAAAAAGGGGAAATGATAAGCAATCGGTTTCTTTTTTGGTTTGCATCCTTCTATTGAATAGTTTATTTAGACAAGGCAAGAAGGAAAAAAATGAGGTAGGCTGTATACACGAGCGTTGACTTTTCAATAAAAATCGAGAGCATGGTCAATATTAGCTAGAGGAAATGCTTATATCAAGATCGAACTTATTTGACTAACGCGAGAAGGATCTTTGAACTTGTTCTTGTTTGTTTCTTCTTTTCTATTGACTCATTTTGTATGTTTATACTTAATCATGTCAAAAATGAAATCAAGCGATACAGTGAGCATTCTATAACAAATTAATATCTCTTGTATATTGACGGATATCCGATATTTTCTCAATTGTTTGTTAGTTCATAGAAGAGTACTCATTTGCTCCTGTTATTGTTTAGCTTACAAAGATGAATCGACAACACCATCGGGCACCGGTACAATGACGGCGTCTGTTATCGACCTAAGGTCTTTGCCAATCATGTCGTCGCAACGAGCGGAAACAAGTCATCAGCATCAGTCATATCGCAAATTAGGTGCTCAAACATTGAACAAGACTGATGAACATTGTCGTTCATTGTTCAATCTTTTGCCAACGTCATTGCGTCCTCGTCACTATTACCAGCATCGTCAAACATCAAATAAGAAAGGAGTTGATGCTGTAAGTGATAAAAAAAGAGAACGATCCTTGTTGCGTCATATTGTCGTTATTACCCATACAGTGACACTTCATTCATCTATCATTAGTACATGCATTTCTAGCACGTAGTCGTTCTTCAATGGCAGTCGATAGAAACAAATTGACTTTTTTTGCGTATGCAATATAATTATCATCACTATCAACGATTAGAATCTAAAGAATATTTAATAGAAAACACGATGATGTAATCATCATTAGTTGAGACAAGCTCCGCCATGAGTGACTATCATACAGTAATCAATAATCATATTGGTATTCGATCGATCGAGAATTTGTCTTTTCTCATTCTTTGCTAGTCTAATTAACTATATTGGTATTTGATGATTTGGTAATTGTTATTTTATGGAACACTTGAGGAACGAGTCCTACGTGCTGAGAGATACATAAAAGTCTATCCAGGAAATTCATGCACATATGTGACCTTCGATTTTTCGCCGTTGGCTTTGACTCTTTGATATGCAAGCGACATAAAGCCTAGAAAAAAAAATAATCATTTATTTAACACAATCTAAATAATGTCAACAAATTCAGGCAGAGTTTCCATTTTTTTTGTATGTTGGTGATAATGTATGATCATCGTTATTCAATCTTTCATTCATGTGCATGCATACATTCTCGAGGGCACATTTTGTGCGTACTATAAATGTCTGTTGTCACTCCGTTATTCTTGATTTTTAATGGATATTATAAAATGAAGAGAGACAAGACTGGGCGCATCTTCTCGTTTTTGTTAGTTCTCATTTGTCTCGCACTATGGAAGCTTAATTATTCATGATCAAGAATTTACATAACGGGCACGCATATAGGAGAAGATCGAAGAAGAAGAAAGAGCAGAATAAATGACAAAAGTAATAAGTACTCTTTATATATATATATATATATATATTTTTACTCTGATTTGGTTTTCTAATATCGATAAGCTTTAAGGATGTGTATTATTTCTTTCTTTCTTTCAAAACTAATCATTCTAATTTTATTTTATTTCTCTTCTCCTTTGAATACATTAAACAAGAAAAGCCATTTAGCAACAGTAGGAAAGGGCAAAAAATGGAATAAGCCTTCTTCTTCTTGTTCTTCTTCTCCTCCTTCTTCTTCATTATTGACTAAGAGTAATCCGAAGCAAACATCCTGTCTTTAGAAACATGAAGATAGACAAGAATAACTTTTTTTTCTTATCAAAAATCATGTTTTCTCTCGTTTCTAGTCAACAGCGACACAGCCATCATCGTCAAACGATATCATTCGTACTGATTACGATTCTGGTTACATGTCGCAAAGTCTCTTAAATCGTACATCATCTTATGCGTCATGTTATTCAGCTGTTGCAACTATAATGCCAATATCGTCCATGACTCGACACAGATCAATTGAAAGTTTGCTACAGGGACATTCAAAATCAAATCCAGCGAATATATGTATTATAGTTCGAAAAAATTTTGAACCATTTGCTCAAGCACATATCGCTGTTACAAAAGGTAAAACCTACGAAACTGAAATACGATGATTGTAGTGAAATAATTGTTCTGATGCGTTTTCTAATTCATCTTAGTTATATTAAATGACACTAAGAAAAGGATTAGACCTTCTCTTTCTAAATGACCTATTCAAGATCTATTTGCCAAAGGTTTAATTATAGTAATAAAATAGAAAAAAAGAAGGAAGAACAATTTACTTTTTTCTATTTGACTGAAAAATGAGAAGTACCAAATGCAATTTCAGCCGTCTAATCATTTTGTTTTTCTACAACGAACTAGACTTCTATTGTTAGACATGAGTCTTTAAGAAAAAAATCTTTTATTTAGTTCAATCAGCATGTGTCTATACAGGATTCATTCTAAACAAAGATTTGATAAGCCAACAATTCTAATTTGTATTCTATAACAAAACTCGTAGTAGTTTGTTCGATTATCATTTTTTCAAAATGTTACTCATTATAAAAACATATCCGTTTAATGCGCAATACTAAAATTCTCATTAGAAACATGAATTTGTTTTGTTTCTCTTTTTGCATACAAATGTTTAAGGTTTCTCTTCTCTTCCTACGCATATTAAAGAAATTCTTTCTTTCTTTTTCTTTATACCAAAAGTTTTAAAGTTACATAACGAACAGCAGTTCGAATATCCTATAAAGAGCTTTTCTTTTGACCTAACATGCAACTGAGAAAGAAAAATGAGAATTATTTCTTATGATTGCGTTTTTTTCTTCCTCGTGTTCAGGTATGATTGTGACCGCATTGTTTTCTCGTGGACCTTGGCTTTACATAAGTGTTGATTCTAATGGGAAAACAGGTTATATTCCACGGATCATATGTTCACTATATCATAATCGCATGAGAAAAGCAAATAATTTATCTGTTTCATCAACCGACTCCTCGTTTAGTAAAGAAGATGAATTACATCTAACCAAAATGTCTTTAAAAAATGAAAAAGATCTTGTTAACTCATGCAAACAACCCATGAATCGATATTTATCGTATAGTTCCGCTATAATTAATAATAATAATAATAATAATAATTCAAATCAACGATTAGAACCGATTTCTTTTGACGAACGTGAAAGATGTAATACATATACTTTACCCAGACAGCCACGATCAAATTTATCATCGTCAAAAGATCGACGATTAACAATAAGTTCTATCAATTATCCAGCGTTAATGAGTAAACAAGCATCAATTAATAATAAAAATGACAGTAAAACAACAGCAAATAATAGCAGTAATAATATTATACCAGCACGTGATACCGATTCGTCTAGTACGCAAGATTCTGGATATTCAGAGTCGACACCATTTTTTCTTGTACAACAAGCAACACCGGACAATGAACAACCACCGACACATTCAATATTGAATAGTACAAAGGTATGTTTGAAAATTTATATTAACAATAAAACGTTCTAGTTCAGGGTATCTTGATCTGTTTGAACCACTTTTTGATCTTCTAGACTAATCAAAAGAACTCGATTATTTTTCAAGGATTCTTATGCGTCTCTCGGGTCGTAGTTTATTTGATAGAGCATTGTCTTGCTTTTTTACCCTATGAAAAAGAGAATGGATAATAGAAAGCCAGCCTCAAGTATAACAATGAAGGACTCATATTTTTGTCAAAGTTTTGATGCGGAAATTTCAAAGCGTGATTCAGTCACTCATAAAGCAATGAAGTCAAACTAAATTATATGCTCTTACGATCAATATAAGAAAGTGACATAAAATGAATTTCAAATAGAGTTGTTGCAAATCTGTTAATTGTTTTACTTCCGCCAGGATTCTATTTTCCAGCTTGTCAAAGATTCATTTATAATTCTGCACGCATACAAAATACTTCGTCTAAATCAATATTTGAAACTTTCAGCTGATTCTTCTAATAAGTCGACGTAGAAAACAAAAAAGGTTTTTCTCATAGGAAAAACAAGTTCCTTTCAATCGTATTCACTCGGCAATCCCAAGATTCTTTTTTGTTGAACACACACACACACACACATTTTCTCAGTCGTGTATCAAACTAATTTCTCGCATTACAAAAGAATTCGATCTCACTTTAGTTCCCATTGGAATAGAACGTATGTAGACAAAAGCAATTTTGTTCTTTTCAGAAATCTATTACAACACCACATTATGCAACTGTTCGACGTTCGACACTTTTGAAAATTCCGGACTCAATAAACCCAAGTCAACCACATCAACAGCAAATGAATTCAAATCGAAATCATCGACATTCACTTCTCAATGGTACATCAACGAATGAAATGATTATCAACGATTCGAATAGACGTCATACATTAGATAAAAATAATAATAATAATAATAAAATTATCAATTCGACCACGTCAACAAATAGTACCGTTAGTCGACTACATGAATTTGCTTTAATAAGAAATGTTCGTCAAGATAAATCTCAATCACACCAACAACGAGTCAAACCATCTATCAATAATTTACCGAAAAGTCATGTACAAATTCCAGCGAGTATTTTTCTAAACCATCATCGACAAAAACAACAATTCGGAAGTTCTCACAGTGCTTTTCGTCCTGTTCAACCGACAACGAAACATAAACGAGCATCAAGCGAAGGACATTCACGGTCAATATCTACAGCATCGTCATCGTCGTCGTCGCCGTCGTCAACATCGGCATCATCATCCGACGTGTCGTTGAATGTTGACGAGAGTCTTTCTAAACGAAGACGTTTATCATGTGATTTACCCGTTCCGATTCTTTCGAAACTAAATTCAAATAGTTTAACGCGTTCTGTTTGCGATCAATCATCGTCATCGGTAAAATTAAATCATTATTCTCGAACCATGAGTGACATATTATGCGATCAATTCAGTGAGATCAATATTGATGCGATTGAAAAAGATTCAATGATCCAACATCGTCAAAAAAAATTACAAAATTCTCAACATTGCTTATTTACAACGATAAAAGATTATCGTAGTTCTCGTGCTTCTTTTTCAGTTCAACGTGGTGATTTTGTTTACGTACTTAAACAAGTCGGACAAACTTCTTATCTTGTTCGAAAACAAAATGGTGGACAAATAGGATTTTTACCCAAAGCATTACTACAGCCGGCAACGTCGACAAGAATAGATGCTTTTCTAGAGACACATGGATTTCGTGAGACGGTTATTTAAATTTTTTATTTGTTTGACTTTTTCTTTTCTTATTTTGGATAGTTGTGAAATCTATACTATTAAAATTGTACTCGTTCTTCTTCTTTTTTTTCTAGTCTTTTATTTTATTTTGTCATTTTGCCTAACGTCTCATTTTGTGGGCCATGTTAACTTACGAATTTTTCAAATAGCATGAGTCGCGATAGTAGCTCAGGATAATAAAAACAAAAGAAACACGAACATTTCCATCCAGCGATACTAGGTGTAACAAGGACGAATAAGAGACCGGCCTGATGGTCTAGTGGTATGATTCGCGCTTCGGGTGCGCGAGGTTCCGGGTTCGATCCCCGGTCAGGCCCTTTCTTTTTACATTCAAATTTTTAGTTTTTTTTTTAAACATAATTTATAAAAACTGTTTAGCTATTAAATTATGAACAATTAGGATTTTTCTCCATATTCAAACACAGTTTCCGGTAAACATCAAACTAATATTATATTGAAGTTAAACATCAAAAGATGTTGCTTACAATTCTTTTTGTATTTATTCAAATGCCAATAGGATAGTTTCAATGGATCTACAGAAGACTTGTGTAGTTATGTTTATGTTACTATCTTTTCTATGGTAGATTGGAAGCCTACTTTGGATAATTTTCAAATATTAAAAACAAAATTTCTAATATTTCCAAATTTTCATTATTTAGAATATATGTGCTTAATTCATTTCAGTTTTTTTTATTCGTGAAAATATGACCGCTTATTCCTTCACGGTAAGATTTTATTCAAAACTCATTGGTGATAAAATCCAATTTTCTCGCTGTTGTTTTTACTGAATTTTAAGCTTATTTTCCATATAAACCTACTTCTCCTAATGAACAGCTTCAGATAAAGAGCTGCTTAAACTTTGTTGTTTTTGCTATTTTGCCTGGAAACAATCGTTTTTCTAAAGAGAACGCGTGCTTCTACATAAAAACAATTCTGGCACACAGTGTCTGCTATTGCAATTTCATATCATCATATCGCTCTTACAACAAAATAATTATAAATCTAACAATTGATCTCATTTATTTTTGAATACTCGCAAATAGAATTAATAATCTATTATATGTTAAAAAATCAAAGGAATCATATGCGTTCCAAATGGCAATGCCAAGAAATGTTATTTATTTTGCTGTTCTACATGAATTCTTTAGAGTACATATATTGATGTCGACGTATCGTTTTTTTCCTACTAATTCCTATCCACAAGCTTTCATTTACTATTGGCCTATTCTTGATTCATGGGATAAAATACTTTTTTATGATTATTTTCAGCAACGAGTATTAGCTAAGTGTAAATCCATGTAGATTATTCGAACCAATTCACTATTATCAACGAGGTGTATAAGACAAAACTGTATGTAATAGGTCAATATCGACTGTTCGAGAGAATCTGAGTTTCATTAGGTAGTTTTTACTTTGGAACAATTTTGCGTAAATCTACTGCGTAGTTTCGAAAAATCACGAGATGATCACTAGTAAACTAATTAGTATGTGATTAATCCATTATTAATGAGGCCATGACAATAAGTCACTCATATAATTTATTCTTTTTGATCTTCAAATTTAGTTTTCTACTCTTGATCGTATATTTTATCCAATCGAATGAAAGTACTTTGAAATTATTGTTTCTTTTTGTTCTACAATTAGAGTAAAACAATCTTTTCCTATTGTAGAACGGTCATCGGGTCCAAAAATAGAATTCTAATTAATATTGATTTTAAGTCTAATATTACATGACTGACTTGAAGCATGATATCTTTAATAATATCGTCTAATAGAAAACAAAATCGTGTGTGTGTGTGTCTAGAGAATTCAAGTACTTTTTTCTGCTTTTCATTTACTCTATACTCAATCGAGTAGACACACAAAAGCAGAAAAATATCTAGTTTATGACTTTTCAGCGAGAACTATTCTCCATTTATTAATATCTTTTTGTTGCAGGAAACAAGTAGAAAACTATTCAGCAGAGTATAGATAAAGTACTGATTATCAATTACGTAAATAGCATTTGTTGATATGATCTTCTTGGTTTCTTTACTGGAACGAGTAAGAAAATGAGGCATGATTTCGCTACAGCACATCATATTATTTATTCAATTCGAAAGTTTCTTCTCATTAATATAGACTTCTGTTGATGGTGAACTCTATATATATTATTTTTTATTATGTCACGCTGATCTCTTCTAGAAGAATGAACGAACGATAAATTATAAAGCAGCTTGTTTTTTATGAACGCCTCCTTCAGATAGAAAAAGAGAGAAACAATGACGTAGACTGACGGATTGACGTCATCATTATCGAGACAAGAATGGAATAAGAAACGCTATTGCCTACGTCTTTTTTCTCATCGGCCTTCGCTTGCCTGCGCATGCTTACGATAATGTAAAATAATTTTTCTTTTTCGTCTGCCTACTCTCATTTTCTATCTGCGGAGAAACTACTACTAGAAGCATTGATGAATCCAGACAAGTTCAGATAATCGTATTTACACGTAAGCATGCCACGAACCCTCTTGGTTAACATCTAGAAAGATGATGTTACTGATATTATAAAATTCAATATTGTTTTGTTTTTCAAAGAACGTAAGAAAAAAGAAACGTTAAAATAGATTTTGCCTTTCTTCATATTCATCTAATGTTTTTGTCGATTTTATTTTAATGCAAAAATAAAACTATCGAGTCGATCGTGCTTTAACGTTATTCATTTTCTCTTCTTTTAAGATGACGATTGTCGACACATTAGAAACATCAAAAAATGACTTATTTTTGACGTTAGAAGGTAGGCAAAAAAGGAAACATCAATTGTTGATGCTATCTTTACTTACAGGTGAAAATTTTCAACAATGGAAAGATTCAATGTCAATGGAAACTCGTATACCAGGAGGTTTATCAGTGGAAAAACGACAAAAAGTATAAAAATATATGTAGTCTTATGCTTTATTCATTCTTATTCTCATAGTTATGGATTTCATTAGCAACTAAATACATTCATGATATTCATCTCGACTGGCAGAAAACTTGCGACTTTGCTTTTAATGCAGATACATATCCTGAAGATGAACAACTAAATATTCAAATTGTGAAAGTAAATTTTCAAAACAATGAAAATTAAAATTTGAGTGTTTTTCTTCACATTTAGGATCTTCATCGAACTGGCTGTAATTGGTCATCCAATGAATATAATCGCACATTACTTCAGCGTGTTCTACTTGCATTCGCGCGTTATAATAAAACCATTGGTTATTGTCAAGGTCTTCATATATTAGCATCCGTAATACTGGACGTTGTCAATATGAATGAAGAATATTCATTGATGATACTAATTTATTTAATTGATTGTATATTACCGGATTTTTTCTCTAATAATCTACATGCATTAGCTATTGATATGACCGTGTTTGGTCAATGGTTAAAAATCTATAATCCACAATTGCATTTACATCTACAAACTCTCCAATCATCATCATCAGCAGCAGCAGCAGCAGCATCGTCGTCATGCAATGATGATTCCGATGAAAATTATGAACCACCTCTATTAAATGTTTTTACCATTCAATGGTTTTTAACGTTATTTGCAACATGTTTACCTCGGCCAGCTACTCTACGTGTTTGGGATGTATTAATGATTGAAGGCAGTGAAGTATTATTTCGAACTGGACTTCTGCTCTGGTCGAAATTAGGAGTGTAAGTTTCGTCGTATTTTGAAAAATGAAAAAAAATTGCTTTTTCTTATCTAGAGCTGTTTCAAAAGTATCAACAGCTGATCAATTTTACTCGGCTATGGGTCATTTGTCAGTTCAATTACTTGATGAGAAAATTCTCGATGCTGATAATCTTATAAAAGTACGATTACGTCTTTTTAATTTCAATTTTAAAAGAGAAATCTAATTTGAAAATCATGCCAATAAGTTTTAATTAGTTCTGTTCATTATGCAGATGATTGGACGCATAAACAGATTAAATGAAACTATTATTGAAGACAAAAAACGTTTGCTAATTTCTTTTATACCAATAACAGTTCACTGAGCTGGGACGAAAACAAAGAGGGTCTTGTAGTTTCAAGGTCCATAGGAGAGATAGATTGAGGGAGTTAAGATCATATTAGCTTTCCGTATGTTGATAAATTTTTAATCTTTATATTTTCCTAGGGTCTATACAATTTCGGCCCATTTCCAACGCCTATGTTGTCTGAATTACGTCAAAAATTTACATTTCAACAAACATTAGAAAATATCAAAGTAAACCAATCCATTGGACAAACAAATACTAGTCGATCAAAAACTAAAGTAAGCTGGCACGATTTGTGTATATTGAAACATATAGAAATTAGCTGGGATTTGTCTAGCTGTCATTGTAAATGCTAAAAGTGACATTGCAGAACGACATTACCATGTATTTAACTCTCTGCCATTTGTTTTCTGTAGGATATCAAACGATCAAAAACAAAATTTATCGACGATGATGTTATTAATTTTATTTCTTGTTTTGCAATACTTTCACCATCATCACTACGAAATAATCGATGTAAGAAACGTGGAACATTCTTTTATTTTGCTTTTGTTATTGATATTTATTATTTTTAGTCGAGCCCATATCACCAAAGGCAAGTTCTCCTGATATAAATCAACTTCGACAACAATATAAAAAACTTAAGCAACGCAATCAACAAGTACAAATTATTACTCAATGTAAATTTTCTCTTATTCTTCGTGCCAAGACAAACTTTTTATTATTTTTACATTACATAGGTTCAAATGAGCAACGCCAACCTACATCAGAATCTGTTTGTTCAATATCCGGTGGACCATTGGTAATTAAATAGCCTGAAAATATTTCAAATATAATTTATTATTTTTTTATCGCCTAGATTAATCATTTACTTGTGAAACCCGTCGGTGTCAAACGTAATCAAATGAAAAAACATGTTTCCATGAAATCATCATCGAAAGAAGAAACCGAAGATATCCAACAGGAATTCGAGCAATTACTGACATGTCTCAAACTTGAAAAACCTTCGATTCCACAAAACGAAACAACATCGAATACTTTAATTGATCAACTTGTAAAATCTCGATCATCACAAGCACCAAAATATTCATCTTTCAATCCGTTTCCTTCGCGTTCATTCAATGAAAATGTTGCTGCCAATGGATATAAACTTGGATTATATTCGCCTGTTGTGACAAGCCGATGAACTATAGAGTACGAGTCTTTCATGTAATAGAGAAGCTTATACATTAATTATTGTAGATTCGTCTATTTTTTTAAAGAACATCTCATCTATTTTGACTTGAAAGATTTTTCTCTTCTTTTTGTGCGTTTCTTCTGTCAATAAACTGTTTGTTGTTAATATTATTATTTAATTATGAATTTTATGTGAAAATTAATATCCTTGATAATTATAAGAGTTTTTTGTTCTTCATTTCTCGCCGATAAAATGAAATTCTTCTCATAGTTTAATGTTGTACCTGTATGGGCCTTTTCTTCTTCTTCTTCTTTCCAATACAACGATTGAATCATTGTGGAAGTCGGAATAAAAACAATTGAATAAGAACAAAAACAAAAACAAAAATCTTTCATTCATCTCTCGTTCACTTCATCATCAAAAACTGGACAAAACAACGACAAAACAAGGCAAAAAATTGCACAAGATTTATATTTAAAAAAATAAAATTAAACTTAGATGCTTGTAGAAAAGATCCATAAGTTTATTCATACACATGTTTACATCACCTGACATCGTTTGCTATCCAAGGCACACCATAGTTTTCTTTGTAGGAGATTTTCTTTTCATCTTGTTGATAGATGTGGATTCATAAAATTTTTAGATGTAGCTTTTTTTTCTGAAAACCAAATCATCTCTCATTTTGGTTGTCGTAAAAGAAGTAATGTCATGGCGGCGTCAACAACTTCAACACTGGGCGTTGTTGTAGATGTTTCTGATAGATCATGTTTAGAACGTTGTTTTTTTCTTTTATTATTTGTTTCCTCTGATGAACCAAGACGATGAATTGTTTTATCGCGTTTGATATTCTTCAATGGACAACTGTTCTCATCGTTTGTATTCGACATTAATTGTGGTCGTCGTTCTAAACACAAACGTTCAAACAGTGCAATTGTATATTGTGTTGTCAATGATAGTTGTCGTGTAGTCATTGTTAATAATGTATCAAGTAAAAGTAAGCGTTTTGAACGATCTGTAGTCCATAAAGGATACCGTAGTTTAATTCCATTGATTGGATTTTTAACAATTTTAACAAAAAATGATAATTGCTTTGTCATATGATAACGTATTTTACTTTTTAAACGCGCACTTTGAATTGTTTGTTCATCCGGAGAAGAATTTGAATTATGAGATGTTGGTGTAGTTGATTGTTCAATATGATGTTCAATCCAATCGCATATTTCATTCAATGTTAAAGCACGAGATTTACAATCTTCAAGGGCAAATAATATCCAAAAGCATAGAGCTGAATGTGGCGGTGAAACAATATCAGTTGTTGTTGTTGTTGTTGTTGTTGTTATTACGCGTTCACTTGATGAATTAAGCGATGATGAATCATTATCATGTTCGCTATCAGATGAATCAATAACACTTGGTGGCGATGAACGATGACGATGCTTGTCAGTAGCATAGATTGGTAAATTTTTACTCACCGTAGGTACTGAACGTGCTGAACGTGATGATGTTGGACGATCGAATATGTCTGATTGTGTTAACCATGATAGTTCAGTAAGATCATGATCTGAATGCTGTTTTAAATTCGTTGGGTCCTGATGAGTTAACATTTGTCTAAAAGAATATAATTGCAATTTGCTTTTCTTTTTCTTAACGAATGCGAACAACAAAAGAGAATGGTGAAGAACAAATTCGAAATATTTGATGCACAATGTACTATTTCCTTCCGTTTGACATGTGCTCTCAAATTTTTTTTGCTATGTCAGACGGATAAGAGAAAAAAACCTATATGACAGTTACTTACGAAAAACAAAATATCTTCATTAAATGAGAATATGTGAAACTAGCGCCTTTTCTTCTCCATGTCACCATCTACTGGCATTTTTTTCTTTTTTTCTATTTCTGAATTATTTTTTTCCCTTCGAAAGCTACCTTATACTTTAGAATACACATATTCTAATAATACACATGAGTACACACACACACGCATACGACGAATATTCTGCTATTGCTGATGATCTGTGTTGCTGGTCTGTTTATATGCTTGTTAAGTCAAGAAAAAAAAAATATATATATATATAAGTGAAAGAAGAAAAGAAGAGAAGTATATGCAGAATCAAGCGGTACTGAGTGAATATGTGTGAGTAGTATAGTAGTAGCGCGAAGAGAAAGAGGAGACAAAGACGAAAAAGAGAAGGAGAGAAGGAAAGAGGTGAGAACAGCAGATTGAATCTTTCTCGCAGAGTTAGTCGTGAAGGTATGCGTGTGCCCGTCGAGAGGAGATAGACGACGTCGACAAAAGACAAGGGAATACTAGTTGACAGTGAGAGAACTACTGCTTAGCAACACGACATCTGTCTTCCACTTATTTTCTCAACGTACAAAGGCATTAACCTGTATACCTATGCTATGTGACATTAGGATGAATGATGAACGGAGAAAAATATAGAGAAAAAAAGAGAAAAGACATATTGGCTTTCTCATTCACGAGTAGGTTTTTAGTGAGTGCGCAAATTGAGGAAAAGAGTTAACAAGTAAAAGGAAGTATGAAGAAGAAAAATAAATGGTTCTTATCAAAAACTAATATTATCAACAGAGCCAGATGGAGTCTAGTTAAACGTTCGGAAGCTATATTACAAAAAAAAGAATCTCAGAACAACAAGAGCAGTCTTTCTTCTTTTTGCTAAATAGGAACAAAGCAAAAATATAAAGAGAATTTTTCTTTAATCTCAAGTGGCACTTGTATGTAAAACAAAGTTTTTATTTTAGAAAAAAGAAAAAAAACTACTATAAAAACCTCATCGAGAACTAAATCATTTCGGAAGTAGACATAACAATTTATAATTTCCTTTCTTTTCCAAGAAAATTTTTGACTATTTGATTCTAAAATATTTTATAGATGAGCTAAAATCTACATTTTTTCGTGTGGAAAATTTCTTATCTCAACGCTACGGGTCGTCGAAAAAATTATTTAGCATTTTTAATCAACATGATTTTAGGACAGACCAGTATGGCATAGAAATATTTTTTTCTGCTATGTTAAAAGGGTCGAAGAATTAAATGAACTGTTCTCTTCTGACCGGCGATTAACATTAATAAATCTACAAATGACGGCGACATTCTATCTTCGTTTTATCTTTTGTTTTGCTTTCAATCATTGAACAATGGACTTCTTCCTAGAGCTTATTTTGCAAATTTAAAATGCATGAATATTCAAGAGTATGTCGATACGCATAAGAATACAACTTGCAAAGTGTAATGTGTAGAGAAAAATATTATTTGATATTTGATTTTAAAATTTTGAACGTAGACTTTTTTCAAAAGCATTCCAACCAAAAGATGCTACTTACTTAAGGGCGAACATTTTTGGTTTTGTCTAGTTGCATACCGGAGCTTTGAATCATTTAATGGAAAGCGCTCTTTAGCATAGCTATGATATTTCCGCGAAGAAGAAAAAGAAAGAATTCTAAATCAAAGCACTCACCTGTGTCTAGCTATTATTATAAATGAGAGAAAATTTTCTAACACTTCTGGATTGTGGATTGCTAATCGTTGTCTTTGAAATGAATATAATGTCATTCCTACCGATCCTATTAGGAGCTCATTGGAGGTGTGACCTGTTCATTTGTTAGACAAAATAAAGTTCTTACTAAACTTAGTTCACGGTAAAGATATCCGATTTTCTATTATCTCCTACATTATGAATTGTAGAGAGAAAAATAAACTTCTACTTTTTCATATAATCAAATTATTAATATTGATTTTATGAATGTTTGATGTACTTGAATATCTGATACTTTGACATGTCACAAGTTTCATTGACAGCTTTTATCGATGGAAACTTCAAGGGTAAAATAAATAACTGCCTACAATGACTTTATCTAACAAAGCCAAGACATGTACATATAGTTCTTTTTTTTTTGTCCGGTTTTCTCTAATTCACTAGAATCGACCTAATGAAATTACACTCCTCTTAAAACGTCATGAGAACTACAACTGAACAAATATTTCTTGACAAATCGCTTACATATTGGAGTGAACACTTTAATCATGTTTGCAAAAAGAAAAAGAAAACGGAATCGCAAATAAATGTCAAAATCATATCAATCAATTTATGATTGAAAACTGACTCGTTCACTTGTTTATTTTATATTATAGAATAGTCAATTTGCTCAGCAATTAAATTTTCTATTTATTTGGTTTGTATGCCAAGGCTACTCATTTCCTGATGATCTAAAAAGCTTTTTACTTTTATCATGAAGTAGAAAAGAAATTCGACTCATAGTCAATTTAATTATTCAGTACTTTCTACCCTTCATTCTTAAAACTAATTATTTTAAAATTACTAATTATATGATGAAAAGCTTTTTATTCATAAATACAAGTCTAGCAGTGGTTTTTGCGCACATGCGAATTTCATAGCTAATTAAGAAATAGTTTTTTTATTTGTTCTTTCAAAAATCTATGCTACTTATTGTAATTCGTCTACCGGTGACCTCTGTGATAGTCATACTTCATGGGCTTGCCAACGAATTCCAATGAAAACGAATTCTTTAAAATATCTGGGAAAAAATATCGATTTGAATAATTAGTTAGTAAATTCGTGCTCTTTAATCATAGTTATTTCATTGATGGATTCAAAAAGTGATCAACACTTCTTATCAGATCCACAAAAATTAGTAGAATATCTTGGTAAATCTATACAAGAAATACAAGAAACGCTTGATGATGACGAAAATTTTTGCAATAGAGAAATCGACGCAACAAATAAATATGTTGAAAAGGTTGAAAAAAAATTCCATGAAAAAATCCGTGAACTTAAAGCAAAACTTGAAGACATTCGTGTAAAGAATAAAAAAACATCCGAAGAAAATAAAGAACAATTTTATAATTATTTCACAGAAGTTGATAATTTACTCAATGCGAAAAATTATGATCAAGGTGAGCTCACGACTGTTTGCTTTGATGTTCTAATGTGTATTCTTTGAAGCTTTGAAGAAATTTAAAGATTGCGAAAAACGTTTTGAACAAAGAACAACATATATTCAACAAGTACCAAAATTGCGTATCAACGAATCCGATATCGACGAGCTTTTTACATCCGAGTGTAAAACTAATAAACCTGCAGTACAGCTGATTCCTGTTGCACCGTCAATTTTACAAAGATCAACAATAAATGATAATGATGATGATGATGATGAGTCAAATGGAAAGAATCAAAGTCAGATAAACAGAAAACAAAAATTACGTCAAGAAAAAATCATTGAAAGTGTTAACATGAATCAAAATGATGAAGAAACGGAAGAAGATAAAGATCTAAAGGAAAAAGATTCTGATTTGTAATAATTCGAATAAAAAATTTTTTCCCAGTATCATTTTTTTCTCTTTATTCAGATCTACTTTTGGAATTCAATCGAAACGCGCAGCAGCTCAATCAACAACTGAGAATACTAATACCATGTATGATTAAACATTAAACTAGATTTTTTCTTATAAATATCATTCCTAATGAGTGAACATGTTCGTGAGGAATAATTTACTGAATCCTCATATCTCAAAATAGTTTGCCTGCGTTTCCATATGTAATCATTTTGTCTGATCTTTAGAACTAATGTCAATCAAGCTCCGGTGACAACAACCAATCTGGGTCCACGATTTCGATTTAGTACACGATTGAATCCACCATCCACCAATCCCAATACATCATTTTCTGGTCGCAATATTCCGAGTTCGTCATCGATGCCTAATAGTAATGTAAATAGTTATAATACTCGCGAACACATAAGAGCTACAGCGCCTCCGCCTACAACAACTCAACAGCAAACAAGATTAGTTGCAAATACCACCGGACAGCGTTTACTGTTAACTCCCGGTAATAAATTATTTTGAAAAGAAATTTATAAATCTTTATTTCCATGAGAAATAAAATTAAACAGAAAAAATTTCATTTTAGTTTCCCACTACCGACATGAGCCGAACATGTTGGTCTTGCTAACTTGCAATGCAAAATACATCGTTCTTTATAAAGGTTCACTTAATCGAGTAGATAGTTGGCATTTGGGCGTCGTTGAACGTGGGGTTCAGAAAGAGTATCCTCTCACTTGGCACGAAGGTTTGATTATTTCTATGGGTTGGATTATCAATGATGATATTTATATGTTTACCGAACGTGAAGTTTTCATTTATTCAATTGCCCGACGCATTAAACTTGACTCACGTATGTTGCCGCGTAGTGATGATGATGAACCAGAGACAAATTATTCCCATCGCGGTATTGGCGCTGTGTATGATAAATATATATATCATATTTATACGAATCGCAGTTGCCATTGGACATTAACACACTATTTGCGTGAAAAATTAGTTTCTCTGACCGATTATGATTTAACAATACTTTTTCCTGACGTTGAACGTTTTATACATTTCTGTGTTAATGATATAACAATGAATTTTCTCGTTCAAATGAATGATGAATCATATGGCGTTGTATTTTGTGGGACAAATAATTTTAAAACCAATGAAAAAATGCCAGCAATTAGATTTCCTAGAGCTCAAAAGCCATTAACTATTTGTTCAGCATTTATTCGATGTTTAAATCAATATATTATTTTTGTTAATGATCCATCAATTGATATTTTGCATATATTAAGTACAGAAAAATATTTACAAGCCTACCGACAAGATTGTCATGCTATGTGTCATGTAGGCTTTAAAAATGAAATAATACTTTTAACAAATAATTCCATATCTTCAATAAATTTAAATCAATCCAATTCATTTTTTTCGCAATTTTCTCCGTGATATACGTCTGGTGTCTAATGTTTTTTGCTTTTTTCTTCGTCATTGAGCGATTTCGCTTCGTTATTTCTATTGGAATCGTGCACGACTATTTTTGATTTTTTCTTATTAACGTATGAAATAAACAAAGAAAAAAAAACTAAATATCTTGAAATTGTTGATGTTAATGTACACTAATTATATTTATTTCGGTGACGTCAAAAGGCAATAAACTGCAACTACATGTACTGTAGGGATTATGAGTCAGTCGTGGGATGTGAAGTTAGACGGTATTTATTAATTTTTTTGAAATGAGTTCTGCTAGTTCAAGTCTTCTCTTGATTTAAGGTATACATCAATTTGACTAAAATATAAGATAGGAGTATTAACTATGGTTGTTTAAGTAAAATAACGGTTGTTGCTTAATTGTTTTCATTGATTTCTTTTTTAATAGAGCGGTACGATTGAATGCCGTAGAGATTTCATTGAGTTTTTCATTAGAAATAGTGAGGGCCCGCAGCATACCTAGTAAATAATATTCAGAATTTAAAAAAACTCACAGAATTCTGAGATTGAATATTCTCCTTCACAATATTTTCAACGATATTAATAATTTTTTTACTTTGCTAATACATAATTCATCTGCATTAGCTAGTATTTCATTGAGACTATTTATCCCTTTGTAAGGTGGCATGATTCATGCTATAAATTATTAGCATGGCCTTCTTTTTGCATTTTTCACTTTTACATTAATTACTTATGTAACTGACTAATTGTTTAGTACTTTTAATATTCAAGTACATTCAAGAGTTTGTGTGATAAAAATAAAAAGAATTTGATTTTTGCCAAGCAATCCATTTATTTCTTAGTGTATATTCGAAAAGAAAATCAGAAAGGACAAGGTTAAATAAGGTGCACACACACAAGTAAGAAATATAAATGGGGTTCATGGTTTCCATGGTTTGTCCGAGACATTACTAATATTTGATCGTTCCGAAGCCAGTGATGCGCGTGAGCTTTGTTTTGATCCTTGTGTCGTTGCACGTGATAAACGGGTTCCACTGTCGGAGGGTAATAAATTTTGTTCAAGTTGTGTATTTAATTCTTCGATATCATTATTAGTAAACTGTTCGCGTGCATAAAACGTGACCATCGGACCAGCTGCAGGTCGTGTTGTACTTGCAGTCGATTGGCCAACAGGTGCTTCTTGACGAGTAGCATTCATTGACTGTGAACGTTTAAGTTTTGCTGATGGTGTTTGCGATGTACTGGATAATGTCCAGGACAATGGACACGCACCGGTTAACAGACCACGAGGAAATTTTCGAACAGCATATTTTAAGCCTAAATATTTTTTCAAATTATTATTCGAATAAGGAAGCATAACCAAAATAAATTAATGAATCGACATATCAGTTTGTTCAAGTATAGCACTACATGTATTCACAGAATAAAATATGTTTTTTTACACTTAATACTAAGTTGCGATAACGAGTTTCTGGCATAATGACTATAAACTCTTGGTTAGCGGTGTTAAGCACTAGATGGACAAGCCGATTAAAAGCTTATTCAAAATTTTAAAGAAAGACTGATCATAGATGTTTTTTCTTGATATATTTCAATTCCTTTTTAGTCACGAATTATTTTCTAATGAAGAACACTTTATTTAGAATGTTGAATAGTCTATTATTAAACATGCCACATATTTTATTACTTTCTTGAATAAATGAATCCATTTTCAAAGAATCACCCTGAGCCAAATATCAAATTAGCATTCTTACAGGTTATGAAAAAGCTTTATAAAAAGAATAGAATTAAAATTCAATGTGTACAATAGAGCGTTTGAATTTTGTCCTGTGGTAAAAGACCTGGAGCCCAATTTAAAATTATAATAAAAGTTTAAAGTTTTTAGAAGCCTATGTAAAATATTAGGAAAATGTTTCTTATTATTATTCAACTGTTGAATTAATTCAATGATCTATTAATTATAATCTGTTAAGAATATTTTAAGTAATTTTGTTTACGCAAAACGAACGTTAATGTACTTTAACTAAAGAATAAATGATTATTCCAAAGTCGATAGCATTATTAATAAAATATATAGTCTTTTCATTTGAATTTCACTCATTTAATGATGCAGTACTGAACGAGAAAATGGAAACTTAACATATTACGTTAAGACATTAGAGGATTACATTTTAACTTCTAATAGAACAAAACGGGGGAAAGATTTTTGTTGTGAAGTACTCCCTACTATTACACACTTCTCGAGATTGTTCACGCTACTAGAATCATTCCGTCAGAACCCACTAAGTCCATCCGGCGACCAAGCCAGAATCCTTTCAAAGTTACAGGGTTTGTGGAGAATTTTTCGCTCATCATTTTGGTAATAAACTTTTCCGAAATAAATTCTATTTTCGATAAGATGCAGGTCAAATGCAAAAGACGCACTTTTCTTTTTTACAGTAAATAAAAGAGCATTTCTCTCGAAAAACTCATGAAAATCTCACTTTTTTCACTCAGATTTTAAAACCAACCACATGCTCAGAATCCCTGTGAAAAACTGCGTCAGAATTCGTAAGAATTAAAATAATTTTGAAGAGTTTTTACGGACTACTAGATCACTTTGTAATACACTAGTGAGGAACAGTGTTAGAAAACATCTGTGTGTGGGCCAGAATTAACCAGAATATTGCCACTAGCAGTTTGTTTTCTTCACGACTGCGATTTGAGGGTATGGGAACCCCAAAACTGTTTTCTATGACAATTTTTCTTGAAACATTCAGGACTTGTAGAGGGGTATCTGTTGAGTATTTTGCTTTTAAATTATTTAGTGTTCGATTTTATTTTCATAAAGATACGGGTCAAATAATATGAGGTTAGGTTTTTGAGAATGTATCAGACTCTAGATTCCCTATCTTGAGAATGGAAGCAAACTTTCAGAGTTTGTAGGGTTTGTATCTGCTAGCATAGCTGTTCATTTAAAAAACTTGAAAATTATCCAAAGGGGTTTTAATGGGGAACACAATTTGTGATTTCCTAGTCAAAACGTCATACATGGAATATATCCATTTTAAATGCTAGACTTGTGAAGCCTTCTGAGTAGATACTATTCAATGAGATGATCATTTTCCTATGCGGGAACGTTTTTGTCCGACGTTTCCTTTGTACTAAAATAGTTCCAACAAAAATGAACTTTTTTTCAGTTTTTGGAAGCTAATTATCTCGAACAAGACACAATATTCAATTAAGAAATTTATATACTGTAGAATTACCTTTGAATGCACTATCAAACTATTAGGTTTCCATAGGTTTGAATCAAAGTCCCTGAACATAATCAAGGGTTTAGATGGACGATTGTTACTTTTTCTTCAGCTTCCGGACTGTCTAATGAGGAAATTAATGATTATTCTCAGAAGCAAACTGCGTATTTGAGGCATCCGTGAGACAGGCAATATGAAAAATGTGGTCGCTTTAATAGTGAAAGAGTTCGAAAATTCTAGAAAAATCTTGCGGAAATCCTACTGAAAAGTTGTACATCCTAAAACTCCCAGGGCAAACTTGCAATGCTATTTTTCTGTTAGTTTGCTTTGATTAGATTATAAATATGTATTGCTCTTCTGATGAAAACGCTTCATTATTTATATCCACACTGTAAAAAAAAGAGTAGAATAATAAACCCTTTTCCTTTCTACAAATCATGCTAAACCCTTGAAGGGTTTATGAAACGAAGGGTATATGATTTTTATCTCTAAGGGTATTTTATTCTACGGTTTCAATAAAAGGGTTTATTACTTTCTTAAAAATGGTACTTTATTCTATGGTGAGGAATTTATTGTTCTACTCCATCATCAAAAGGGTTTTTTATTCTTCGCTCAAAGGATTACACTTTTTCAACTGATATATATATCATGAAAATTTCTCACAGGGTACTTCAAATAATTTAATATAATAAACATTTTAATCCAATCATTTTCTCACAATGCAGTCATTCATGCATAGATGCAGCTTTCGTTTCGTACCTGTTTCGTAAAACATAACGGTATGATATAGAGGCGCTAATTTCGCTAATAAATTTTGAATAATTTCGAGCTAAACTTCAATCCGGACACTGTTTAAAAATAAAAATCAGACGGCTTCACCTGAGCAACTTTATACAAAAACTTTGAGTTACATCAATCTGAAAGATATTATGGTAATTGCGGATTTACTCCAAATTCGCGGTGGTATTCATAAAGAAAGTTTGTTTTTACATCCATTCAAGAGAACAAATCGAAGTAGGCATTTTACTTCAATATATTTATATTCTTCCTTTACTTGGTTGAAAGTAACCTCAACATAATGCAAGTAATAACATTTCAAAAATAATTTCAGGTTGTCTTTAATTTAGATCAATCGCCGCAGCTAATGGAAAATAAGAGTGATTTACTTATATATTTATATCTGTTCTTTTATTTACTTCCATTCAAAATTCAAAATGAAAACGGAAGTATTAAAATTTTCTCCGTGATTATTTCCTTCTTTTTATTTCGGTCCATTGATACAATGTATTCAAAGTGAATGTATCGTTTCACATATGTCTTTATAAATCTTATACTTTTCTACCTTCAGTTCAATATCAAACAAATAATGTAAGTATAAAAATATTTTATAAATAGCTATTTCTTTTTTTTCTATTTAGATTCGTCTAAACTATGCATGGGAAAGAGCTATGAAGATCGATTTCTGACACATGCGACAACCCAGTTAGACAAGCGCCGTAAAAAAACGCGTTGCAGCGAATACATATTTTGACGCTTTCATGTTATAAGACGTTAAAACATCTTAAAATTTCGTAAAAAACGTCGTATTTATGATTTCATGCATTTTGCGTCTACATCTCCTAATAGAATTTCCTACGACCCACAACCTATACACCTCTCCAGACAAATATGCGCTATTTCTAACACATATGCTTATAAAGATTTTAAAAGTGGATGAACAATTTTATAAAAGTATGAGAAATATATACGTTATAGATTTCTAGAAAAATAAGAAATGTGTTAGAAAATTTTTGAAAAAATGGAACAAAACGTTTTTAAATCTTTTTAAAATTCTTTTTGAGGAAATATATTTCTAAAACAAATTTTTCCTAATTTATTTGAATATTTAAAAAAATAATTTGTATTTCCAAAGAAATAATTTTTTAAATGAAAAATATTTGTATTTTTTTCATGAAAAGTAAACATGTAATAACAATTGTTCCGCTTAACTTTATATCACCTTCAACTTCCTATAAAATTTCGTTTGATATAAGTAGCATTTCATACTTCATCTTGATATCGTACGGCTGACCGAATGGATAACATCTTGGACTATCAACCAATTCATCTCATGATCCAACGTAGGACAACGCAGTAAGTTCCATAACCTTAATTTTAATCTGGTAGATAAATTACAAAAAATACTTTGGGACATGCATTGTAAACGAAAAAGAATCATAGTGTACTCATTTGTTTCTGGATTCTTTTTTCTGAAAGATTGTTAACGCGTTTTTTAAGGCGCTTGTCTGAATGGAACAAAAGTAATAAACCCTTTAAGGGTATATTAATATACGATTCTTATTTACAGTGCAGGAGCTTTCATTGGAAACCTATCCAAATCTGGTACCCAGATAGTGCATTCAAAGGTAATTCTACAGTATATAAATTTCTTAATTGAATATTGTGTCTTGTTCGAGATAATTAGCTTCCAAAAACTGAAAAAAAGTTCATTTTTGTTGGAACTATTTTAGTACAAAGGAAACGTCGGACAAAAACGTTCCCGCATAGGAAAATGATCATCTCATTGAATAGTATCTACTCAGAAGGCTTCACAAGTCTAGCATTTAAAATGGATATATTCCATGTATGACGTTTTGACTAGGAAATCACAAATTGTGTTCCCCATTAAAACCCCTTTGGATAATTTTCAAGTTTTTTAAATGAACAGCTATGCTAGCAGATACAAACCCTACAAACTCTGAAAGTTTGCTTCCATTCTCAAGATAGGGAATCTAGAGTCTGATACATTCTCAAAAACCTAACCTCATATTATTTGACCCGTATCTTTATGAAAATAAAATCGAACACTAAATAATTTAAAAGCAAAATACTCAACAGATACCCCTCTACAAGTCCTGAATGTTTCAAGAAAAATTGTCATAGAAAACAGTTTTGGGGTTCCCATACCCTCAAATCGCAGTCGTGAAGAAAACNAACTGCTAGTGGCAATATTCTGGTTAATTCTGGCCCACACACAGATGTTTTCTAACACTGTTCCTCACTAGTGTATTACAAAGTGATCTAGTAGTCCGTAAAAACTCTTCAAAATTATTTTAATTCTTACGAATTCTGACGCAGTTTTTCACAGGGATTCTGAGCATGTGGTTGGTTTTAAAATCTGAGTGAAAAAAGTGAGATTTTCATGAGTTTTTCGAGAGAAATGCTCTTTTATTTACTGTAAAAAAGAAAAGTGCGTCTTTTGCATTTGACCTGCATCTTATCGAAAATAGAATTTATTTCGGAAAAGTTTATTACCAAAATGATGAGCGAAAAATTCTCCACAAACCCTGTAACTTTGAAAGGATTCTGGCTTGGTCGCCGGATGGACTTAGTGGGTTCTGACGGAATGATTCTAGTAGCATGAACAATCTCGAGAAGTGTGTAACATTTTAATCTCCTCGCTGTTTCCTACGTCAGTCAACTTGTTGCTTTTATATTTTTAGGGAGGATCAGCATATGAAGAGTTTTCAAATATTTCTCTAAATTAGCTAATGAACGAAATTTCTACTTTTTATGCACTTTGATGTAACCATTCATCCCAAATGTAATTATTTCAAATATAAAGATGAAAATATCTTCATATCCATTGTCATGTTGGGCGTTGTTTTATTAACAGAAGTACTTAGGGGTATCCAAAAGTAGTGGCAACGACAGTTTAGTACCACATTTATAAGCTTGATAAAAGTTTCGTTTTATACAAGATGATAGAGAAAAAAATGCTGTTTCTTTCTATGCCTTTTCATCATACTGCAGCTAATACCAAAATAAAAACAAATTCTATAAGATACGTTTTTCTATCGTATGTGACGGTTATAATCTGCGTTTTGAATAGATTTTGATAGAAACCAGATAGAGAGCTGTGGGTTTCTCCGTTGGAGAGTGGAGACGAAAATGCATCGATTTACCAATTTGAATTTTTCTAGATGCTATCTGAAGTTTCTTTAATCAGTCTTTTAAGTATAGACAAGCATGTTTTTTTAATTTCTTCACAGAAATTGCTAGAACAGTCACTTAAAACTGCGACGAGAACATCTATGTTAGAGAGTACTCTAACAAACCTTATTTATTTATTTATTTAGTTCTTGTTTCCTTTTTTGTATGTTGTGTGTTTCTTGTATGTGCAATCCAACTCGAGATGCACATACGTCAACCGTTCTTTTCCATTCTTTCTTTCCTCTCTCTCTTCATCTCTCTCTATTGTGTCTTCTTTCCTCTCGTGCGTGACGATGTAAATAGTGGCATTGTTTTTTCGACTAGAATTAAGTGCATTTATAGAATGATGCAACATCCTATTTATGTACAAAATAGTCTAGTCGAAGAAACAAATGTCTTTTCTTCTTTCTGCCTTTGTCTCTCTCTCTCCCTCTCTCTCTTGTGTGTATATGTGTTGTACGGTATAAATAGGAAAAAAANACTAATAAAATCAGAATAGATCACGATCGGATCAGATTGGAAAATAGAAACGTGTATTTTCTACGTTGTGAAATTGAATTAAGTTACAGCTGGGCCTTTGTAACAATCTATATCTCTTGAATGATCCAATCTAAACATCTAAATCCTGCACTATTGTGTAGATCTTTCAAAGGATGTTTGAAAACACACCTAAAAATTGAAAATTCGTTTCAACACCTTACCGAGTAGGTTTGTTTTCAAAAAGGAATATTGAAAACCAGAAAAATGCCATTTCAACAAACTCATTATATAGGATTCAATGCACCCTCATTTCCTCTTTTGAATCGTAAAAACCGGAGCCCTCTGTCTTTTTTCTATCAATAACTATTCAAAAAATATCCACTGAATAGGCATTAGTATAACCGTCATATATGATAGAAAAACTTATCTTATAGAATTTGTTTTCAATCTTGATATTAGCTGCAGTATGATGAAAAGGCATAGAAAGAAGGAGCTTTTTTTCTCTATCATCCTGTATAAAAGGAAACTTTTATCAAGCTTTATAAGTGGTACTAAACTGTCGTTGCCACTACTTTTGGATACCCCTAAGTATTTTGCACTTTGCGAAATTATTTCATCTTGTATTTGAATATAAAGGTAAGTATGAAAATTATTGATAAGATGTGATCCTCGAACTGTTTGAAAACGTCCTATAACTTTGAAATGAGATCAATATCTTTATTTTCATAATTTATAAAAGAACGAGGCCAGAAAAAAACACAACTTTAATCTGTGTTATGATCAGTAGAACTGTTGGCTTATATATACTCAGAAATCCGGCTCGGAGTAGGGATGCACCGATTCCTACACTATGCTTTTAAAAAAGACATTCTTTTGCCATAAAGACTTGCGCTATATACGAATATTTTACATTGGTTTTGACCAGTTTTTCATGCTCTATCCGAATCAGCCGGCAAAATCCACCCAATGGAAAATAAACCTTTCGGGCTCGGTGTGGAATCGGTCAAAAGGTGAAAATATAAAGAATTTTTCGGCCGATTCCAACTGAATTACAGATTTTGTCTTTCGCATTAAAATCTTCCGGTGGATAGATTTGAAAAGAGCGTTCAAAACTGAGCAGAAATAATATAAAAAATCTATCAGAATCTCATAACTCCAAGTTTTTTCAGTATTTAGAACGTTTCTAAGAAATTCTACGAATCGGTTGGAATTGGTTTTTCTCTGGTTACAAAAATATTTGCTCAGCATCTACACTTGACATACTCTGATAGATTTTTATATTATTTCTGCTCAGTTTTGAACGCTCTTTTCAAATCTATCCGCAGGAATATTCTAATGCGAAAGACAAAATCTGTAATTCAGTTGGAATCGGCCGAAAAATTCTTTATATTTTCACCTTTTGACCGATTCCACACCGAGTCCGAAAGGTTTATTTTCCATTGGGTGGATTTTGCCGGCTGATTCGGATAGAGCATGAAAAACTGGTCAAAACCAATGTAAAATATTCGTATATAGCGCAAGTCTTTATGGCAAAAGAATGTCATTTTTAAAAGCATAGTGTAGGAATCGGTGCATCCCTAGCTCGGAGTCATTATTATTCAAGCTTTTGGAATGGAGAATCTTCAAGTTCTTTCAAACTTCGACACTTAACCCACCTTTCAGTTTGCATAACTTTCTAAGTGAGCTTTGATATAAGAGCTCTTTTTTTATCTCATATTTTTTGTACTAATTTCAATTTTAAGACTGCAGTGAAAAGTATAACAATCTATCTTACAAACACCTTATGCTTCTGTTAATTTCTTTTAGTATTCAACTGTATGAATCTAATCAATTTGCTTCAAGTATTTAATCCTAAATGCAAAATTATTTTGTCATAAACCTTCTCATTTTCTCTAAGCCCAAAACTGTTTCACTTAGTTACAAGTCTGAGGTTTATTCATTTAATATTGTGATCTAAATCTCGTCCCATAACAGAAGATCGGGGGTGTTTTATTGTGTGAAAACGTTTACTTATAGTTCACGATCTACCTATGGATCGTGCAAAAGAAAAGAAATTATTTTCTCTACTAGATGATTTTTAAAAATAGCATCTGTAAATTTATCACAACCATAGGCTTTCATTTTTTTAGTCGAATTTAATGTTTGATAGAATACAAAAGTTGTTAAGATTTTAATGAGCATGAAATAATATGTTAGCTTTCTATTTACAGCCTAGTTTTGTTTTTAATTTGATAAAAATGCTTAACACATCAAATACAATTAAATGTGGTACAATAATAGATCAGAAGATTGGAATAGCTAGTTGCTTTTTTGTCTCAACATTTTGAGAAGTGTTTTTCTTCTTCTTCTTATAGAAGACTCTTTCCCTAATTGAACTGGAATAGTTCTAATAACATGAACTGTTTCCCTTCTAATGAATTAGATAATCATGATTAATCATAAGTACACTTAATACATGTTATCTTAGACATTTGACGAAAAATTCACAACATGTAGAATTAGATTGCATATACTTCTATTAATATCGAATAGGCACGTCGTGCACTAAATAATATTGTAAACGTGTTTTTCTCTAAATTAAAAATGATCTACTCATTAACATTTGTGCTTTGTAAAATCCTAAGTTGAGGATTGAAATAACAGGTTTTTATCAATATTTTTCAGAACCTTGAGAAGCGAAAACAATGCACAGAGCGATTAGAAATTTTTACCTCCGGAAAGTAAGAAAATATTGTTATAACCACGTTCGACCATGATTGTTGCAGCGTTCGGAGCAATTCGTTCGTCTTCATCGTATAAAATAATAATTTTGCCTTTTTGGTTTTTCTATTATTAAATATAATTAATTTAAAAAAAGAAAAAAGATAATATTATTCAAGTGTTTTTCAGTAGAAAGAAGGAAAAGGATTTCTCACGCCGACGTGACATAATCTAATACTGATCAAGTGCTTGTCAATAGGCAGGAGAGATACAAAAGAATATATATATGTATATATATTTATTCAGTTAGAATCTTTCCGGTTTATTTTAGTGATCGTTTTAGTCAGGTGGCATAGTCTTCTTTTCTTCTACATCTATTAGATTTTGTTTTGATAAACATGTGACTATAAAGATTGTTCACCTAAAAACATATTCGTCGGAGTAGAATTCTCTATCTAAACATTTAAGAAACAAAAGTATGAAAAGGAAAATAATGTTCTCCTTCTTGTTGCCTCAGAGTATCGTGGCAATGAAGCTCAAATAGAATATGGTGCATAACTTCTGTCTTTCTTTTATCTTCAGATTTGCTAACATCATGACGTCAATTATTTTCACTCGACTATTTATTTTACTTATTGGTATTCAATTGAAAATGGCTTCGGCGCATGGAAATAGTCATCATATCTGTAAATTGGAAAATCGTACTATTGTATTTAACGTATGCAAAATTCAACCTCGTATTACTTTACCAGTCTGTACGGGTTATTGCTCAAGTAGTACCCATTGGAGTTTTCATTCAAAAAGATTTGTACATAGTACGACAGCATGCACAGTAACTGATCATCGAACTGAAATTTTTGTGTGTCCCGATTCTACACATACTGCTATTCAACTAATGATACCAGTCAATTGTTCATGTGCTAAATCTTCTTGTCGTCGTTATCATCGTTGATAGAAAAATCTAGTGACCTTATTAGTTATATGTGCATTTATATATATATATATCTATATTTATCTATGTTTTGTGAATAATATCTTTACAAAAGATTGTTTCTCTGTTAGTATCTTAAAATAATTAATCAAAAAACAAAAAAGACCTCAACTTACATAGATAAGCAATTCTCTAGATTCGTTGTTTGAACAGCGAGAGAGCATAGCAGCTGGATAATGATGAGCTTGAACAAAAAATGAGTCTAATTATTAATTTATTGTTCATTATAAAAACAAAACGCATTACCCGAAACAATATGGTTTGCCCGAAATTCATCTTTATCACGAAGATCAACAATTAAGTAGGGTCGTTCATCCATTTCTAAATTAACTTGTTCACTCAGTGGAGTTTTAGGCGTTGCTGGTGTCGTTGAAAAACGATTTTGATAACTATTATATACATCCATTTCACCCACACCACGAATAACACTAAAAATGTATAGATATATGTTTATTTGCTTATTTTTTATAGAAAATATTTGTAAACCTCTGCAACGTTGATCGTGTTGTCGCTTGGCTTATCTGACTATCTTGCGTTTGAGGTCGATCTCTATCCGAAAATGTTTGTTGTGATGCTGTTGGATCTATTTCAATAAATAAATTTAGTTTTCACAACTAATTTTTCATTAGAGTCTTTACCGAATTCAGCATTACTTGGGGTATCTAATGTATTGATTTCGGCTACTTGAATGATCTTAAATAAGGAAAATTTATTCGGTTATAGACAAAAACAAAAACACTCTTTCCAACGAACCAATTGAACAAGAGTCGATATTTTCATGCGTTTGAATATTTCACCGGCTACTTGTTTACTCGCTAAATCGAACATTAGAAAAAGTACATTATATTATTTTTTTAAAACAAAACTTTCAATCGAACTTCAAATAATTAGCAGAGAAATACGTAATTTATTATTAAAATATGTTCGCATAAATTACTTTATAGAATGAATTAAATGTTCTTCAGTTTTAATTGTCTTTGAGCTATTTTAGCAGTCTTGAATAGTTTAGCTCTGTTAATATTCATCGGCAATTATTGTTATCTTAGATTAAAAGAAAATATTGATGTTGTTACATTTTCGGAATTAAGTGTCTATACTGTGTTTTTTGTTTTCATGATAATTCCCTGCGTGATGTTATATTTTAAGTAGCCACCTTATTTTTAACCTAAGTTTACCGAGTTGATTTGTAAATAGAAAAAATAGAAGACTCACTAATATAGTTGATGATCCGGAAATAAAACAATTAAAATTTTAAGTTTTCATGACGGCAATTATTCACGTGGGTCTTATTTCATGAATAGCATTGAGTTAATTTCACTATACGATGCATGACTGTCGTGCGTATTTGTGACGTTCTATGATGAGAGTGTTCATACATCACTCTTTATCTTCTGACTTTTTCTCTTCAACATATATCTTGCCGTTCATGCGTTTATAACTAAGATTAGCTTGTTTCTTATTCTGTTGACCGGAACATATATATCATCTTCCATGATTATCTTTTCTGTTATTCTCATCTTTCTTTTGTCATATCCATCTTTTCATAGTGATCTGCGTGACCAATCCGTCGTGACCAAAGAAATGAAAGATTATTCAATAACAGTTTATATGGTGGTTGTAGAAAAATAATTCTAATTGATGTTTTGTGTTCAGAATTTTAAGCGCTTCAAAACGATACAAGAAGATTGAGGATACGTTCATCTACAGCGGAGAAAATTGCGGTATATTCGTCGTGACCACAAAGCTTCGTGACCGGTCGTGACCAAAATTGGTCACGGCGGATTGGTCACGCAGATCACTAAATCTTTTCTCTTGCTATATATTTTCCTTCTCTCTCTCTGGGCTGCGTATATAAACGCGTGTTGTGGATGTAAACGATGCGATTTGTGATATGAAGAAGCTAAATAAAGCGTAGTTCCATCAGCTCAAGCATCACTTGTATCTAAAATCGCCACAGTACTGCTAATCCTAGTGTGGGTTTTAGAAACAAAACTGAGAATAAGAATATTAATCTAGAAAAGTAAAATATTTTGACGCCATTATTATCATTAGTTTATTGAGAAAATTCAGCCGAAAAGACTAGCAAAAAATTCATTTTAAATGCATCAACAATTAAACAAGTGCAAATGAAAAAATCAATATTCTCTCGAAACTGTGAGCTTTTAAATGGCATGCATTTAATATCTAAAAATATAACAATCCATATCTAAATTATATCAATATTGCCTAACTTAATACAGCAGTATCTATTCTGGTGAAAGGATGTCTTTGAAAAAACTTGTTTAATCCAATTTTGTAATTCAACATCTTTGAAATCGATTAAATATCTGAATTAAAAAATGTTCTGTCTTTTAATTCAATGTATTATCACTTTTAACAAATGACTATCAATGAATTTATCGACTTATTTAATTAATTTGAACGTAATCTATAATTGATAACTACTTTTCAATTAATTGAAAGAGTATATATGAGCTGGGGATGACGATAAATGATAAGAAAGAAGTTAGTTTAAAAAATATGTTGGATTGGGTGTGGGTGTGAAGAGAGATAAGAAGACCTACACGCACGCCCACAAGATTTATTTCTATTACTTCAATAATTAATTGTATATAACTTTGTGTTGTTAGGTAGCGTTACTTAATAAATTAGATACAAATAAATTTAAAAATTAGATATAGATTGCTATAGTTTTAGGTATTGGTCTATATTTACCCCCTTTTAAATTCGATAATTAATTATTTGAAATGATATTTCCCGAAGCCAAGAAGTTGTTATCAGAGTGTTTGAAGTTCAAGAAAAACTTTTGCTCCTATAGAAATATAATTAATACTTCACTTAGATTATAAAAATAATTATTTAATTAAAAGACGCAAGTTCTATGCTCAATTTAAGTTTGCATAATGAAGCACTAAGAAAATAAAACATGTTCACTCTTTCGAGTACATTCTGGTATGGGTTCGTGCCCAAGGCTAAATTAATAAAAACACACCATTTTATCTAGAATTATTAATAGTCGATAGGTTTTCATAAAAGCTTGGCGTGACTCAGGTCGATTGCGTTGCGCTCTTCATATATAAAAAAAAGTCTTATCTAACCATCTAGGTTCCGTGTCTGTTGCTACAGGACAGTCGAAATTCTATTGGTCAAATGATTCAAAATAAGAAATTGCTCATAACTTATCCAAATGTTGGAAAAGACCGATTTCGTTTTCAATAACTTCATAAAACAATGTGATTTTTTGCACTTCATCAATCGAAATTCAATATTTATTTAAATGAATAGTTCATAATACTCACACCTGCATTTTCATTTGTAGGCTTAACACACGAATAGTAACTGTTTGATTATAACCTCGTCTATTTCGGATCACCGACTGTAGTGATTACAGTTTGGCAATGAGGTGATCGTGCGTGCCTTCCTTCTTACATAGGGTTTGAAATATCGAGTGAAAAATCATTCTCTGGTAAACAAAAAGTAGGAGGAAACTTATTTCATGGAACATTTTTATTCAATTATAAGCACATCATAATTTCCATTTCCATAGGATATGAACGAAAACACTTTCTTCGAGTTATGAATAACTCGAAAACAATTAATGTATTCAAATTAACCGAAAATAGAAGCAACTATTAAACAATCTGAGGCATTGACAAAAGTCTGCTCTCATCAAGGCCTTTACCTGTGTAAGTGTTCAAGTCACAATTCGAAAATTGAGTTGTAATCATTGCAAAAAATATCTCTTACGAAAAGTTACATTTATCTTGTCAGACAGATTATCATAGCTAGTAACATTATTTATGGGCTATTTATCAGTACTATCCTTAGTATTGTTAATATCTCTTTTATGCGCCCAAAGTTTAATTATAAGCACCGGACAAACAAGAATCTAAACTTCGTGCCCCATCTTAAATGAGGATCAAATTATAAGAACTTTCATAACATGCATGCAACTATGAAATGTTGAAGAAGTATTGAATCATAGATACCTGCTTCTAGCTCTTTAGATAAATAATACTTTTGTTCACTCTAAAGAACAGAACAGTTCGACTATCTAGATTCTTTGTTTTTAAATGCCCCTTACCCTAACTGAGAAAATATTTAAAACCAAGTCAAAACTTACATGCACGCAACTCTTCATTTCGTTTGAGAAATTTGGTAATGCTATCTCCTAAAAAGTTAATGCGTGCATACTCATGAAGAATGTCGCTAATCATCAAGTAGACCTGTATCGATGGTTGCTTGAACATTTTCATATTTTGGATTTTTTGGCACACGCTTATCCAAAATCTATGAAACAAAAAGCTAAAACAATACGTAAAAATGAAATTTCGGTTCATTTTACATTAACAGGCAGTTTCGGACGGTTTGACGTTATCATTGATATGAATTCAATAGGTTAGAAATTTCCAATCAATTATCTAAAATATTTGCATTATGACCTTCACATATTGTTCATGAGAGGTGTACATGTCTTTGCCATCAGCATTGTCCGTCGTTTAGAAACAACCTCACTTTTGAATCTTGATTTCCGCATTTGTTTTTAGAATTATCGAAATGAAAATTTTGTAAATATTTTTGTCAACATAAAATATGTATTTTTCTCATAGTAACTAATTCTATTTTCTGTTAAAAAATGTTAAAATAGATGTCGTTGTTTCGAGTCCCGAAGCCATTGCAATCGTTCGTTCAATGTGATATGTTCTTTTTATTTCTCTCTTCCCTGTTCTCTTACGAGAATACGGACTTTAAGCAGTTGTTAAAAGTGAACAAATGCAAGAACCTTGAACAATTAATTGGATTAATGTGCTTATCTATTTATGCCCGTTTCGACTGTTTTGTTCTTTATCAAGGATGCATGAAAGATTGTAAAATTGGCAATAGTTGATATTTCTCTTTCAGAAAGGCAAGAAAACGAGAAACAATCAAGGCATATGTACTCTTTTCGATGTTATGCTTTTCGCTCGTAATGTTTCCTACATGTATATATTTTCAGCAATCGATCTTCCATGTGCTGCATTTGTTCTCGTTATGTCAAGGATAACTGGGTAGGAACCAAAAAAAATCTTTTTTTTTCTTTTTTCTTTTCTCTTTCTTTCTCCTTTTTTACTCGGTCGTTTTATTCAAGACAAAGAGCGACGCTATGTGCTAGTAGTAGTAGTACGCTACCACTACACATAAAGTATGATCTTGTACGCGACTGAGTTTGTCTCTTTCACTCATAAGATCATTGTCGTTTTTATTTATGACTACGAAAAACAAGGTGAGGAATTAGTTATTGTATTGTTATTTTAATATAGTGGCAAAGAAAAAAAAACGAACGATACAGATTAAAATTACTTCTCGATTGTCCTTGTGGTATTTAGAGAGAGAGAGAGAGAGAGAGAGAAAAAGTTAATCATAACAGACAGATCTATTGGCTGTTTTATGTCACTAGCAGACATGTCCTTTTATCAAATACGATCTACGCAGATTCGCGTCATTTCTTTTGTCGGAGATAGATTCTTAACTTTTAGTGTCAAGATCTGGAACAAAAATAAGGGTGGGATAAAATTCATCATTATTTGTACGTCTAAAGGCATCAGTTGTACACTGATTTCGAGCTGACACACATTACTTCAAAGAAGCTACGCGACGATTTACTTAAATGGTTTGTTCTTTTCATTTCAACTAAGCATACAGAGACAAGATAAATGATCCTTTTTTAATCGTTCATTTCATTGTTCGTACAACTTATCCGTTATAAATAAGATGTTACACTGATCTTCTTTTAAAAAAACAAATCTCGTATAGAGTATATGAAAGAAACGTTATTTTAATAGCGTTACGATAGATCAACGTCTTTCTATTTGTTATTTTTAGTCATAGATATTAAATTTTATCGAGCCTATAGGTAAAACGAATTACAAATTCACTAATTTGTTATTTTTAGTCATAGATATTAAATTTTATCGAGCCTATAGGTAAAACGAATTACAAATTCACTAATTTGTAATTAATGAGAAATCATTCCATCATTAGAGATTGCATATCAGAGCGCATAACACGTTTATTTTTATGGCGTACGCAGCCTCGGAGAACAACATCATTGATTAGTACGCGCGAGTATCAAAACCTATTTTCTTCTTCCGTACAATACGTCGCCAGTACAAAATAATATTATCTTTAGTAAAATGAAAAAGATTAGCTATCGTGATAGAACGCAAGAGAAAAAATGCCTGCCATGAGATGTTGATGGATAAGGTAACCCTGAATGAAGTATTCTATGACACTTAAGTATATTCACAATTTAATAATCATCAATCTGTTGTTTTTTCTTTCGTCCTTCTTAAAAATGCGTCACTCAAAATTAGGCGAAAATGAATCAACGAAGAAAAAATTCTATTGGCATGAAAAGAAATATGTCATGGATCGAATAGTTGTTGCTTTTTTTCCTGCTCTCGTATCGACATAACTATGTGTACAGTATCTTCTGTTATATAACCGATGTCATATATTGAGATTTTATGATCTTTTTTACTTCAGGTTATAACCTTGAATTCGAAAATGAAATTAGTGTTTGCTATGCCGAGAAGATTTTTTCTCCTGCTAAGAGCTCACTTGTTATTTTTATCTACGTTTTTTTTTCTAGATTAATATTCTACTATTCTTATTTCATGTCAGACGATTCTGAACCTCATCGACCATCGTTTCGTTTTCGTGATAAGCTTTCGCGTTTCAAAGAACGTGTAAAAGAAAAAGTTAGAGACAAAGCTAATAAGCATAATATTGCAACATATATTCATGAAAATTTTACTTCAACCGATACGAATCATCATGTCTCTCGCCATGGTTTTCGACAACATATGCATGAAATCAAAGATGCTTTTAAAAATAAAACTCACTACGAAGCAATTAAAGAAAAAGTTAAACATAAAATCGATGATAAAATCGATTTACATGACAATAAAACGTATCCAAAAGGTTTTTATGATTCATTGTTTAGTCCCGAAACTGAGAATGAGGTTTATTTACAAACTGCACTTGTATGTTTATGGGCCGTTGCCATATTATGTATAATACCAACAATAATTGTTATATTTTTACCTTCGAAAAATCAGAAAGCACGCAAATCCAGTACCAATATGATTTTTTTTCATGTATTTCTTTGTGAAGTTTTTTATTTGATATATATTTTATTAGCAATGATCAATGTAGCACAAGATTTTCGTTTGGGACCGTCTCTTTGTGATGTGGCAAATTATGGTTTGTATATTTTGTTGCTTGTTTTAGTTGTTTAGTTAGCTTGGAAGGATTAAGAGTTCGTGACTAAAAACATCTAAGGTCTAAACGACTAAATAGATGATTGTACTCGATGTTTTTGTTTACTACATAACATAGAATACACAAACTATAAATAATGTGTCCGCATGATTCATTGAAATATCTTAACGAGTATTTTTCATGTCAAATGATTCATTTGTTTAAATACTGTGTCTGTATCTTATAATGAAAAAATGAGTTTTTATGCCTTTTTTTCTATTTTTACGGGAAAATTTGAATTAAAATTCACTGCTGTAACTAATTTTTCGAGAAACAAGGTCTGTTATCAATGAAAATATTCAAATCTAGGGCTCACGTAAACGTGAATATGATTCGAAATAGAACCGAATCAAGTCGAATATTTAAGTTGAAAAATTATATTTATGTGAAGAGTGTATTTTTATATATTACAAACAGATTGAGACTATGATTCACTCTGTTGGACTGGTTTTTTTTACTGCTTGAAAAGGACACAGTTTATATGCCATATGACTGGTACTTTCTAACATCTTCTTGTTAATCATAAGTGTCAAAAGCGCTGCGATATCTATCATCATATAGATATATACTATTATTATAACCTTAAGTTAAGAACTTGACTGGTATCTATCATAATAAATAGCTATCAGAGCAGTGAGACATGAATCACCGTGTGTCATTTTTTTTGTCGTATCTGTTGATCAAAATCAGACAAACTGACTCCAACAGAGGCCCTACAGAGTACAGCTTAAGAGAAAAATTTATCTTGCGATACATATTCCAAGGAGATCAGGACTTTTATGTAAAGTGCTACACTAGTATTAAATTTTACGTCTCTATTTCTAGGCATGTACGTAACAATTCCAATCATGCAATTTGCTCTACTTTTTCTCTCACTTGAACGTTTACAAAGTCATTTTAATCTCTCAATGACATGGGCGAAAATTTTCACTAAACCTTATCTAATACAAGTTATTCTATGTGTTACATGGCTCGTACTTCTCGCATTACTTACGACATTTATGTTTATAAAAAAACAATTTACTTTTAATTTTTTTAAAGATCAAGCAATGAACCTCGCACCGCCAATTGTCGGTGATGTTTTAGGTCGGCTAGCTTCGCGTCGTCATCATTGTTCAGTTGATGGCCGTTTGTCATCTGTATTTAAAACATTGATTATTGTTTTATTCATTATATTAATTGTAAAACCGATAATTATTTCGATTGGCTTTAATTTATTAACACCTTTTTGTTGTAAAGCGAAACGTAAAGATCAGCAAAAACAAGGTGATCGTCGTACAACAACATTAGTAACAATATTTCTCTTATTGAATCTATTTTTTTCATTTCCATTCTATTTTGTATCAATGTTTAATAGTATATTAACGCGTATTGACTCAACGAAAGATACATTTTCATTGATATTAAAAATATGTTTTATATTACGTATCACTAATATTATATTTGAATGTTTAGCATTTTATATTTTCGAACGAAATTCATGGAGTTTAATAAGTAAATTATTTTATTATGGAACATGTAAAAAATTTCCAATATTTAAAACAATTCCTGATGATGATATGGTGTTTACAAAAGATCCGGCTGTTCTAGATTTGATTAAAAAAACACGCGAACCATCAGATCAAGATGAAGAAGAAGATGATGATGATCGAAAAACTAAAAACAAGAAAAAACATGCCAAAGGAAAAGCAGTGAAAAAAACTGAACCAACAACAGAAAGTGAACCGGATGATGGAGCATTTAAAAACGTGAATAAAAAACATGCGAAACCTGAACGAGCTAAAACGCCAGAACCAAGCGAAGAGGATGACGATAAAGAAGAACATATTATTCAACATAAGCCAGATCGAACTAGAAAATTTGCTCACAGTGATGAAGACGAAGAAGATCTACCGAAAGGCAAGACTAGTAAAAAGCCAACGTCATCAACGAAAAAAGTCCAGAGTGATGATGACGATGAAGACGAACCTCAATATATAAGTACTACGAAACGAACATCTCGGTCGAAGAAAATTCCAAGTGATAATGATGATGATGATGATGATGATGATCAAGAACGTCAAATTATTAACCCTCCTAAAAGAAAATCACGCACAAGACACGAAGAAGAAGTGGCAATTATTCAAAAACTAAAACCGAACTCAACTAAAACAAATCATGGAGATGAAGAAAAATTAGTATCCAATGGTAAATCTACATCACATCGACCATCGTCTACTACGCATACAACTTCTAATCAGAAACCTGCTAAAACGCATTCAAGACAACCATCGCCAGCAGCAGCAGAAGAAGAAGAAGAAGAAAGTGAAGTCGACGGAGCTACGGATGCCAGTCAAACATCGTCCAAAAAGAACCGAACTTCTGTTTCTCCTAAACGACGACGAAAAGTAAAAACTAAAATTCGTTCATCATCGAAAGAACACAAGCGAACTCATTCGTCTTCTCAACCAACAGCAAAAACGACAAAACCAACTAGTGCTCCTCATGGGACAAGAAAACATAGTCATCATATAACAACCACAACACAAAAACCAAAGGCTCACACGAAACATTCGAAAATAGATCGTTATTCCGAAATTCTTGAACGTTCTCAAGAAGTTTGATCTTATCGTGTTTCATTTTTTGTCATACATGAGAATGTTGGAATTACAGAATATTCATTTTTCTGTCAGCACGTCTGTGATGACCATCGATTCTTGAAATCTCGCAATTTTTGTTCATTGAGCTTGCCTCGTCTTTTTACGTTTTCTTTTTGTATACTATTGCTTTTTATTATTTGTGATTATATATAATTATAGTGAATATCAAACAACAGACTAAAATATTCTCTCAACCTGAGGGGAACCTCTGTGAATCATTCGATTCTTCTTTTTCTTTTTGAGTGCAAAACACATCAAGTACGATATACAATTATTGAGACATGATTTCTTTAATAAAATAGCGATTAATATATATATATATATATATGTATATTATATTTCTGTTTTTTCTTACTAACGGACAGTCTCTAAGCAAATCGTACTAATATATGCATGCTTTTTGAAACAGAAAAAATACTTAATCAGTAAATACTTGTATTGTCAAGGTTATTTACTTTCAAAATAAATCAATCATCTATTCACTTGTGTGACAGAATCCACAAACGATTTCTTTACTCTTGCCTAAATGTATTCAAGAAAATATTGAATATAAGTGATATATATATATAATCAAGATCAATGTTTATTGATTATCGAAGACCAAGGATTATATAATATTCAAATCAGCTATAGAGTCAATAATAAAAATTTCATTTCATCGAGTTTAATCAGGTTTCTTTTTTCTTATCACACAAACTCTGCTTTTATTATTGTTCCTATTCGCGCACACAAAACACGACGAACAAAAAAAATGAAAGAACAAAAAAGAGAAAGAAGCACACAGGACACACAATATGAACTTGCGCGTTAGCACAAAACAACTGAAACGAAAACAAAACAGGAAACTGTAAAGTTGATCTCTATTTGTTTTTCATAATGAAATAAATTAACATAGAAAAAAAGAAAGAAAAGCACGATTAAAAGTATCAATTTTTTTTTCTCTGGAATAAGCTTATTTGTTTTTCGTTTCTTGATTCCTCCTGAAAGCGCCGTACAACATATGGACGGATAATCCGACCTACAACTTTACTGTTCTATACACACACATGTTGTCGTTGTAAAACGAAACAAAAAAGCAAAAACGAAAGTGTAACAGTAACATATTTATCTTTGTTGAAGGAAAATTTTTCGAGACATAAACATTTGATTGTTAAGTTCAGTAACAGCTCGTGAGGCTTCGTTTGTGGTTTCACATGCCACAACGCCGAAACCTGTTGGTTTGCCATTAACATCACAGCGTATTTTAAGTGTATCAGGTACTGGTAAATATGGACGTAGAAAATCAAGGATTTCTTCACGTGTTGCACGATAAGGAACGTTCGATAATAATAATATACGACCAATATAATCATTTAATTCGCTTGGTAATGGTGGTAGATTTGTTGATGGGGCAGCAGTCGGTGGTGTTGATGAACGTCGATCATTGGGCATTTTTTTCTCGCCAGTCGATTTTATATCATGTCCTTGCTCGTCTTTATTGATTCGCGGTGAATTTCGATTAAATCCATAGGGTTCTAAAAACGAAAAGTTTAGTTTTACAATCTCCATTAAAACAATGAGACACATTACCTTTATCATTATGATTACCATCCCATTTGGGTCGTTTATCGTTGCGTCTATCATCGTCTCGTTCATAAAAAGGTGGATGACGTTTTGCATTTACTTGTTGAAAACGTTGATTGATAGTTGCAGGTGACGCTAAATCATTAGCTGTTAACATAGGTGTCAACGATGCATTTTGATATTCAAAGAAGGATATGCGTCGTAAATCTAATGTACGCCCGTAGAAAATTTGTCGATTTTTGGATTCGAAAGCTATTTGGCATGATTGAGCATCATGAAAACAAACTAATGCTTCACCAGCACCACGATTAAAACGATCGAGGAGAATTTTACAGCTATCAATTTGTATTGATCGATCAGCAAAATATTCATAGATTTGTTGTTCCGTTGTTGAATAAGGAATATTTCTTAAACGAAGACAAACAGCTGATTGATCTTGATTTTGATTTGTTGCCATTTGAAATGTTGAATTTTGAATAGGCGATCCTAAATGACCATGAAATGATGTTGGCGTTGGTAATAAATGTGGATTCTTTTCAGGACGAATATTTCCCATTGTTGGCTCATGATGTAATAATGGTGGTCGACGTGGAACACGTTCCGGGCCACGTTTCAATGAATTTATTTCATTTTCCATGTCAGATTTTGTCATACGATACATTTCAATGGTTGATAAACCTTCAGCAAGAAAAACTTTTAGGTTATTTAGAAAAAAAATTCTACAGAACAAAAAAAAACATTTACCAATTTTTTCTCCATTGTAAAAAAATGCTTTGTCAGCATCGATTTCCGTTTCGAATTCTACAAACGTCGGTCCATTAGCTGTATCAGCTTCGATAAAAATGCCACCTGGACGACCCGTGACATTACAGCCAGCAAAAAACCGTTTAACATCTTTACGTTCGTAATTTTTCGGTAGCCCAGTAACACGCATACAATTTTTTATTGTTGCACCAGGAGTCTTTTTAATATGAGCTGGAATATACGAATCTATAGCTGATGCAAATGTATATTCATTGATCTTTTTTATGTCTAACATTGAATTGAAACATTGAATACGACCATCTTGTGATAATAGATCAGCTACATCTTTATTGGTATGTAAACGAAGTACAATTTCACCTGTTCGTTGACCATTTTGATCATTGATCATTTTCATATCAGAAAGATTTAATTTATATTTGGAAAATAAAAGTTTTATGTTATAATAATTATAACCGACTGGAATATTACGAACACGAATATAAGGATCATCAGCAGTTATAGTCGTTTGATAAGTATTGCTTTCTTGGCCATAATTTTGAAATAATGCCTTTTGCTGCTGCTGCTGCTGTTGTGGTTGTTGTTGTTGCTGTTGCTGTTGAAGAAGAAGAACAGCTGCACGTTGTGATTGAAGAGCATTTGGAAACTAAAGAAAAGCGATCATGAAACTCTAATAGACAGATCGAACAACATTCTTACTTGCTGTCCCATCCATCCGTTGATTTGTTGTGCATACTGATTATTTGGATTCGAAATAAGTGGCATTTGAAATGGAAATTGTTGTCCAACAGCTGGCTGCTGTTGGTGTTGATGTTGTTTTTCAGTTAACGTAGCTAATAATTGTTGAAGTGCTAATGGATTATTTCCATTTTGTGCTACAGCCATTAATAAAGCATTTGTTGGATCAATTGCTGGTGTTGGTTGTTGCATCTGCAATTGTTGCTGTTGTTGCTGCTGAACGGCTTTTGCTTGAAATTCTGCAAGGATCGATGATATTGTATTTGCTGATGGTAATTTTGGAACACTAGAACTATTTTGTTCTTGTTGTTCGGCAACATTCGATGGATAACTTGGTTCAACAACGCTAGCTACTGGTTTTGTTGATGGACTAGCACGAACTTGAGCAATGACCGATTGCATTTCTGATCGACTACTTAGAAATAGCTTAATTGGATTTCCATAAATATTACCCGATTTCATCATAGCTTGTCGGGCATCATCATCGGAACTAAAGTTAATAAACGCTTCACCTTTTTCACCACCGACTGAAATAAACAAAAACAATCATGTCAAGCGATTTTCTATAGGAAATTTTCTCACCAACATGAACACCACCATCGGGAATATTCAAACCAGTAAAGAACCGTCGCTAGAAAAAAAATCGTTTCGCTCATTAGTTAGATTCTTGTTGATTCCGATGAACAAAAAACAAAAATAAACACAATCTGAACTTACAATATCAACAGCTCGTGCCTCATTCGGTAAGTTTTGTAAACGAATAATAATATTTGAAGATGGGCCAGTAGTCATGACTCTGTATTTTCTCTCTTTTTTTGCTTAGTAAACAATGATGAATAGCACCATGAAAAGAATACCTTTTAGTTTTAGCAAAAAACCAATCACTGTTCTGAAAGAAGAAAAATATCATTGCATTTGCATTTGTTTTATAGTTCAATCTCCTGTTCATGTTTTTTAGAATATTAATAAAACAGAAAACTTTTATTTTTTTATTTTTGTTATAAATTAATCACTATCGTATTCGATAGACAGCAAAAATAAATACGAGGAAAAAAAGCGCGAAATCTTTTTTTTTTGATAAATACTTGTTGAAAATCCATTAGTATCATTTTAGAATCATTTATATCAGAATAAAGTTCATAAATGCAAAGAAACCAAAGTCTGAAAAGAAAATGTTCCGTTAAAAATTCTGCACTCAATAAAATTAAATAAATGCCCATATGATTTGTTGATTGAAACTGAGTCATGCATGACAAAAAAAAACTATAAGGTAGCGATGAGAGACAAGCTTTAATTGATACACAATGCACATTCACGATGTTGCTGTAGAAAATATTTGACTTATTGTATCGTTAGATGAGAAAATCTGTGCGAACATCATGATTAAATAATAATTATTATATTCACCCCCTAATGAATCGCACCACATCATTTTTCTGCTGTTAATATCAATCTTTTTTAAGCGATGAAAACAAAGTGCCATCGAAATCTGCCTAATGAGATTGAATTGTTGAATGATATCTCAGTAAATTTGCACCGTAATTCATCTATTATTAGTAATAACTTAAATTCTCACTAGAGTAAAGCATTGGGACTCGCCAAATAGTTTGTGATTATGAATTGTAATTCTCTTTCTTTTTTGCAACAATTAACAAATTCAACGTTTTTAATTCGAGATAAATCAGCACATACTGACACAATTTTATATAACTAGCTATGAATATCAAGGCAATCAAAATGTTACAGACGGCATAATTGCTAGGGTCGTTTATTTATGAATGGTTAAACCTTCTTCTATTGATAGGTGTTCCATGATGATTTATAAGAACGCAAAGCACACACACACACGCACTTTAGCGCTAGTCATAAGATGAGAAATAGTCGAGCATAAGAAGATACTCTAATCGAAAAAAGTTCACTGCATATTATGTATAGATGAAACGTTTTAGGAAAAGAGCATAGAGCCAACAATGTTTAAATATGTTTCTATGGCAACTTAGCAACAGAAAAACGCACCCAAAAGCATTCACAACAAAATTGAGATTTTGATAGAATATCTTCAACATTCCTAAGAAAAAAATGTTTTTTTATTTTTATTTGTGAGACTAGAATAAACATCTGACTTGTTTTTTTAATATCAGCAACACCGTCGTATGCTTCTTTCTACTCTCCACTTACTTCATAATATCTATAAATCTGAGTATTAAATTATATCTGTTTGTCTTTTCATTTGAAATCTCTCCCAGGATATCAAATCATCTTCTTTATTCCTATGAAATGATGTACAACCACGAAGAATATCATCAATAGTTAATTCAACAAATGATTGGCAATGATTATTCGGTGATAAACATAAAGTTATTATTTGTTGTTCATTATCTGATAAAAATATAATTTGTTCATCAAAACGAAGATTATTACTTATTAATTTATTATCTATTTCTAATCTTGTATCCGATATAATTGCTTTCGTTCTATTGAATTCATTTGTTTTAATATGAAAATTTAACCTTAATAATTGAAAACCAACGCCAGTACCTAACCATTTAACATAACTTTCTTTTAAACACCATAAACGATAAAAATTCGATGGATTTTTCATGATAAAATCATATTCATTTAATGTAAATTTTTTTCGAATTAAATTATAATTTAATTTTTTAAGATGTTCGCCTTGATAAATCATTGTATCACAACCAATTTGTCCATCGAATGTACCAGCAATGCATACTAATCGATTATGATGTGAAACGTTGAAATCAAACGATGGTTTTGATTCAATAAATGGACGACTCTCTTTCGAACGCTTGATATCAAATAACGTACTATTCTCATTGAACACTCGACTCAAAAGAAAACGAATTAGTAATTGGCCAACAAGTGTAAATTTCACATCACGTTGAAATACATATTCGTCTATGCGTTTCAATTCGTCGATTGGTAAACAACGATTTGCATAGATCCATTGATCACGTGTTGGTTTCCAACGATGACAATTAAAATAAAAACGAAACATTTGAAAAATAAAAAATAAAAATAAAGTTTTTAAGGTCAAATGAAAACTAACCAATGAGAAAAGGTTTCGATAGAATTTTATTAATGCATTAATGCACTTTGATTTGAGTGGGTTTTAATTTTAAATAATTAAAAATTTAATGAGATTAATTGAAAATTTTTTTATGAAAAACTTAATTTTTTTTCATTAATCAAGTAATTTAATAGAAAGCGCTTTTTTTTGTTCGATCGAACAAAGGTGCGCGCTATGAACAGTTAATGAATCATAGACGTTCAAAACTTCCACTTTCATTTTTGTACACACACATATATACGTCGGACGTTTTGCATAGTTATATTTTATTTTCAAAAACAAAAAAATGGCAAATATTCTTACTGAATCAACTACAACAATCATTAATAATGATTACCAGCAAATCAATGAACAAATCGAGACATTAAATGTTAATTGTATGTACTTGCGCTTGTTATTATGATCACAGAAGATTGGGGTAACTTTTATGTTTCTAGCTGATCAAACTACAAACGATGGAGGACAAACAAAGTCAACAACTATACAAAATTTACTTGAGAAAAAACTTTCCAATAATGACGATCAGAAAGAAAACTCTCTATTATCGACATCGTCAACAGATTCCAATGATTTATCGACACCACTTATTTTAATGAATAAGCAAATTGAACTGATACATCCTCTTGAAAGTCAATGGTCATTTTGGTATTTGAAAAATCAACAAGGAAAAGATTGGCAAGATAACTTAATGAAATTAGCTACATTTGGTTATGTTGAAGAATTTTGGGCGTATGTAAAAACATTCGTAATCGAGTAGATATGAATGGTTTTTGTTTTGCTTAGTCTCTTCAATCATCTTCGCGTTGCTTCACGTTTACCACCAAGTTGTGATTATATGTTATTTAAAAGTCCTATTTTACCCTGTTGGGAAGATTGTCATAATACAAGTGGTGGTCGTTGGGTTCTTTATTTCTCGAAATCAGAACAGGTCTATCTTAATCTCGATGTTTGTTGGCTTGCATCAGTAAGTTATCGATAGATTTATATCATTTACCTATAAAATTTTGCTTTCAATATAGATGTTAGCTCTTATCGGTGGCCAGTATGCACAAGATACAAATTATGTCAATGGAGTTGTTTTATCGGCGCGTAAAAGCTGTGATCGTATTGCACTTTGGACATCGGTTCATCATGATCAACAACTGATCTATCGTATTGGGTATGGAATTCAAAATAGAAATTTATAATTCATATGACTGTTTCTTTTCTTCATAGTCGACGTATGCGTGAATTAATTAACATTCCACGACAAATTCATATTCTATTTGAGGTAAGCAGAAAACATGATTCGAAATCCTATATTTTATTTTATATTTTTAGCTTCATAATCAAGAAACAAGTACAGCAACTAGTGTAATGAACAAGAAGAAAAGTACAGCAGGAAATAAAGTACTCTATCAACTATAAAATATCAAATACATCTATATATTTTTTCTCTCTCACTCTAAAATCTAGATAACTATATAGGAAAAGACACATGAATGATGTGTTCATTTCTCGGTTGTTTCTCTTATATATGTGTGTGTATATACTCTTTCACCATTCCCTTCTTTTTTTAGAATATACAAATAAAAACATATGTGTCTGCATAAGTCAGATGCGCTTGAAATTTCTTTATTAAAAAAAAATCACGACACGATCGAGTTATTATAATTGACGTGAAACCATTAATGGCTGGCTGCGAGAATTTGTTTTCGAGCTTGTTCAATAATTCGAGCTATTTGCAATGAATTGTCAAGTGTCATAAACGGATGTTCCGATTTTCCATTCATAATTTGATCGCGGCACGCCATAGCTTCATAACGAAGGCCAGCCGAATGAGTATAATTTGTTTTTTTAAGTGTCTCCGGTAGATCATGATCAATATGATGACCATTAGGTAGAACAATTCGAGTTGGACACCAGAAATGAGTCGGAAGACTGATAACACCTGAAATTCAATAATAAAATTCAACTTTTTAGTAAGATAAAATATTATTCTTACCTTCTGTTCCGTGAATTGTTAATGAATTAATTGCACCAATATCTTGACCAAGACAATTCAAAACAGCCATTCGATTATTTTTAAATAATAATGTTATAGTAGCCATGCTATCTGTTTTTTCACCTTGATGTTCTCTTGTATGACCTGATGCTACAATGGATACTGGTTCTTCGTGATCAAAAGCGATTAAAGCTGCTTGTACAGGGTAACAACCAATGGCCATTAATAAACTCCAAATACCAAAAGAAACTAAACCAGTAACACAAAAAGTACATTCAACATAAGTAACCTGTCAAAAACAAAGATAAAAAATTAGTCATAAACTTTTGCTGAGAATTTACTGTTCCAATTTGTTTAACGGCATCACGTAAATTATCATAGATGGGAAAAAACCGCGACCATATGGCTTCCATCATGAATTTCTTTGCTTTTCTTGCTGTATCAACGATATCTTGAACTTCAACTTCGTTCATTGCTAATGGCTTTTCACATAAAACATGTTTATTATTAGTTAAAGCTTTGATACATAAATCTCGATGAACTTGTTCTATTGTTCCAATATAAACAATATCGACATTTGCATCGTTAAACAATTCTTCTTGTGAGCCATATGTACGAACTTGATCTCCAAGTTCAAAATCTCGAACAAAATTGTCAGCCTGTGTTTTACCTCGAGAACTTACGGCAACAATAACATGTTCATGAGGATCACAAGTTAATAATGCAAGACAAAAATCTTGACAAATACGACCAGTTCCAACAATACCCCATTTAAGTTGCATATTTAAAGAATGACTAAGCCATATAGAAAAAAAAGGAATCTTATCTCTATGAAATGATGTCAGTAGCTGTTAAATAAAGATAATATTGATTGTGTCGCTTGTATACAGAAATAATTTTAGCAAATGAAATCATAGAGCGAAAACGAGGAGATTATCATTTGGAAGGTATGAAAATAGTCTGAGAAAAAACTTCTCGGATATACTTGGTGTGAATGCGGTTAAATTGCTTAAATCAGTAACTAATATTTTGTTTCGCTGTTTATAAAATTAAAGATCCATTTCATACTCTGATATATTTAATGCACGAAATGTTTCGCAGCTATGATTTTATCCCGTACTGGTGAACTATAACATCGTAGAAAATATCAAGCTGTTAAAATAATTAATGCGCAGGTGTATGACATAAAAATATCAGAATCCTCGAAAGAGCTTGACTCTATGTGATACATGTATATATATGTTGAATCTTGTCTTGCATTTTATTTATGGTTGTAACAAAAATAAATATGTATGAGTTAAATGACTTTTATTTTCAAAAGAAAAGTAGGTATTCTTGTTGCACATTATTGCAATTTTTAGTCCTTTTATCTGTGTTCGTTTTCATCTTCTGAGCCAGTGTCACGTTTAATCGATCAAGATTTCCTAATAGAGGTGTTACTTACGTATTGGTCAATAATTTTGCCACAAACGTTCGCCCACACAGAGACTCATGTTTAAATTGAAGTGAACATCAGATGAAAAAATAAATACAAAGAATGTTGCAGCTTGAGGTGTATAAATAATTAAATTAGCCGAAGTATCACAGGAAAACGTCAATGAAAGCACTAGTTGTGGTAGAGTGCAGATCTAAAAAACAGAGAGAAAAACATGTTAGTGTTGGAAGAAAAAAGAGATTTGAAAAGCGAAACAATACCAAAGCCAATGTTGGTGAAATAAATAGATGACCGTGACACCGGAATTGTTTCTGTTAGTGAGACCAATAAGTTGTATGACGAAGATTAGTTCGTCGACGGCTGATCGATGTCAGAATCAAACAATTAGCCAAGATATTCAATGGAAATGGTACAAATAAATAAAGACATATGCAAACTGTATTTAATGTTAAAAGGTCTGTTGAATATCTGATTTGGCAAACGAATTTTTCTTACGCCACTGGATCAGGTAATGTGACACGACAGATCAATTCATGAATATGCATCAAAAATACGCAGACAATTATAACCAGTAGTTGCTTTGGTGCAGCTGCACGTGAACGAATTTTATTTTCAATAAGCGATTATGTTCAAATGAATGAAGGGACCATTGTAGAGAAATAAATCCATTGATTCAAAGACAAATCCGAGTAAATATAGATGCCAAACCAGATACAACATTACAGATGATAAAAAATGGTATATAGGTAAGTGATTCAAGTAATTGAAAGAGACGACATTCCAGCATCATCAATCCGAATAGCGAACAGCAACTATAGACAAGTAGATGTATACTAACTGTTGTTTATCATAATTGCTGATGACGAAATGTGTCAATGGAAAAGATGTTCGCTATAAAACCCAATAAAACCATTAGTGTCACTGAAAATGCATAGGCAAAAGTCATCACTGTAGCTTGAGAACTGCTACTTGTTCGAATATCGGTTTTCATACTCGATGCAAGACCAAGAAGAAAAATATTGACTGTGTTATTACAACTCATCGTGTCAGTAGCGATAAAAGTAGTGGGAAATCAGCAAACAATTTCAATATTTCAAAAGCGACAAGCAAATGATGGTATCATTTTTCAAGACAAGAATAATTCGGGTGTGGGACCCACACCCACACACCCTTTTCGAAATATAAAGTAGCTATTTTTATATTGCCAACATTTATCAGAAACTCTAATGTGGGATATATAACGGGTGGGCCATAAATAATGATGGTCTTCGTCTTTCTGGAATATCTCCGCCATTTTTCATTCGTTCGATCTAATTTGTTTTTGAACGATGCGTCATTCGATTCTCTACAAA